>LBNU01028376.1:6658-41258 GCA_014162995.1 Artemisia annua
AAAGATCACAAAGCATGAAGGAACAAAGAACGATGAACATTGAACAATGACTTAGCTAATGTTTTCTAAAGACGTCAAGAGCAATAATGTTGAAGTTTTAAGATATAGACGAAGACGTCACGCAACCTTCAATGACCAACACTTAGGGGGAGATTGTTAGCATCATATTTTTATATTATGAAGTGTCGGTCATTAAAGTCATAGAATCATGTAATAGGTTGCGTTAGAAAGTGTTTTCATAAGTTATACATTCATTTATCATATAGATAGAACTTCAAGGGCTAAACTTGTATAAGCATGAAATCTAACATGCCTAGCTCTATATTAAGAATTGTAAACCTCACTTTGAGGTTTGGTTGATCATTGTGGAATAAACATAGTTCTTCATCTTACACATAGTGATCCTCCCATCTCTCTCTCTCTACATCTCACTTTCTTTCTCTAGATTTAGGTGAACATGGTCGTGATTTAGGTTGTATACGGGTTCCTACAGGTCAACAACTGGTGGGACTGGGACAGACATTTTACTCTACAAGAGCATAGGAAAAGCATAAAAACACTAGCTAAATTTTCACGGAAAAAATTTTATAAGCCAAAGCATAGTGGAAAAGTCCAAACTAAATCATAATATCAGAGCATGTATATATAAAGNCGTAAGAAAGTATTTCTAAGTTGTTTGTTCAAGTTTATTAGAAAGATAGAACTTCAAGGGCTAAACTTGTATAAGCATGAAATCTAACATGCCTAGCTCTATATTAAGAATTGTAAACCTCACTTTGAGGTTTGGTTGATCATTGTGGAATAAACATAGTTCTTCATCTTACACATAGTGATCCTCCCATCTCTCTCTCTCTACATCTCACTTTCTTTCTCTAGATTTAGGTGAACATGGTCGTGATTTAGGTTGTATACGGGTTCCTACAGGTCAACAACTGGTGGGACTGGGACAGACATTTTACTCTACAAGAGCATAGGAAAAGCATAAAAACACTAGCTAAATTTTCACGGAAAAAATTTTATAAGCCAAAGCATAGTGGAAAAGTCCAAACTAAATCATAATATCAGAGCATGTATATATAAAGTTTAAATAAATATCGGGTGCGAAGTGGCACGAAGGGCTGGCGGCTTTTTGTCTCAAAACATTTTGACTTCAGGAAAAAGTTTATAGTCGAGTGCAAGCTCGTTCTCTATAAACGATGGCTCTGATACCATTCTGTAACACCCCCAACTCGGTTATGGCTGCTGAACATAGCCGGGGGTATTACGCAAAAGGAAACCATGCACATTTATAGCTAACGACCACAACACATGACGTTTATAAATGTTTCAAAACACATCATTTGAATTACAAACCGTTTAGAGTACAAAGACTCTTTATCAAATAGCAGCGGAAAAAGTAAATAGAGTTTGCAACGGAAAATAAACAAAGTTTAGCAGCAGAAATGACAAAAGACACAAAAAGGTTTTACGAATGACATGCAAATAAAGGTAGTAAAGATAGTTAAGCTGCCTTGACAGAAATGCCTCTTCAACCTTTGCCACTCCACCAAGCCCAAAACATCAAGCTCCAAAGCTAATTATTATTATTATCAGTACCTGAAATACATGCTTAAAAAGTCAACACAAAGGTTGAGTGTAATCCATAGGTTTAAATAATAAGGTTGACCATAAAGTTTTAATCATAAGATATGATCAACATATGCAAATATCGGGTAATCAAGGTAACAACCAATGTATAGAGGCATCCCTGTGCATATAACATTGTTGATGATGCTAAGCTCATGACACGCAAAACGTTAACCAACCAATCATAATATCAATACAATCGTGGAAATTCATAATATAATAATGCCCCCAAGGCCGAGTACTTGCCAATTACCTAGCAAAATCGAATATAGTACACCACAATTTGCTTATCTGGCAAAAGGAGTGGGAGGTTCAATTCCTGTAGGCCTATATCCCTATATTCGCGCTCACTCGCAAGTTATTAATGGTTCATGATCTGAGGGTCTTGAAATGGCAAGGTAAGGCTACTTAGCACATCGTCAAGAAAGCATACCAATCAGGAAAAGCATACCAAAAATACTTGTGCTGAGAAAACATTTAGAAGCATGTATCTCACCCCATGGGTTTATAAACATTTAAAAGAAAAAAAGCAAGGCTATGAATCACACCTTATTAGCAGCAGGAAACGAGAATAATAACCAGCAAATAATATATCACTTCAAGTATTCCTCAACACAACCTAATCAATATAAAGGCTATAACTCAGCAATGGTACTCGAATATCTCAATAAACAATGCTTGAAAAAAAGATTTTAATAACAATGGCGTTTGAAAGAAAAGGTTTTAAAAGTCTCATGTGGACGACAAGAAAATTAAAAAACGAATACGTCGGCGAAAACGAACGAAAACTCAAGAGAGACGAAAGTAGATGAAATAACTCCTCAAAGAAAATCGTTGAAAAGACATGAAAGACACTCGCAAATAAAACATAACACATTATTTACAAGTCTCGGCTTTACCCATTCTTTCCCAAAATAACGTTGAAAGTAGTATAAATGAAAAGGGTTTTTAAATAATTTATAAATCTTAAATGTTAAGTATTACAAGAGATTTTATAAAATTTCGGCATGACCTGCCCGTTTATAGAACATTTCCCCGAGTCAACGACTCTTTAGTTAAATACTTATTAAGTCAAGTTACCTATTTATTACTAAACGTCACAAGTAAATATATATTTGGACACATTATTCCCGTATATATTAGTTGTTTGGATTATCGACCATTTCGTAGTTTTCGTACCAAAGGATCCATAAGGTCCAAATAACCAATACCGTAAATCCAATATGTCCAAATCTTGTCCATCACAATATAACATCACAATAATAATAATATGGATCCAAGTCCGATGTCACAATCCACTTAACTATATCAATTGGTTTTAGGTTTCATAGTTATTGTTATCCGATTATTATTTTACCATTAACAAAACAATAATAACAATAATAATACTAGCCGTGACTCATAACGAGTCTGGCTCGAATCCCGAGACTAGTAACCAAAACCCAAGCTAAAATCACTAAACTACAATAATAACAACAACTCAAGATCAACCAAAGTCAAAATCAAATCCAATCCAAACAATCCAAATCCAAAACCAAACACAACCAAGTCAAACATCATTCAACAACAACAACATACATTCATCCCCACCACCACCCTAGGCCTCGGTGGTGGTGGTGGCCGGCTGTCGAGACACAAGAAGGGGCTAAACGGACCTCAAAAATAATTCTAATCAAGAAAAATAATACTCCCTTCGACACCAAACAACATACAACAAGAAATAATCAAAACTCTTACAGAGTTGAGTGAGCCGACTTGGTGAGTCAACGGATTCGCGGCTAAACGGGTCAAAGAAAATATCCGCACAAGTTTTTATTGTTAAAAACATTTATAAAAATCATTTTAGTAAAAGATTAAATAATAAAATCGGTATAATAAGGATTTAGAAAACTATGCTTTCGGATAACAAGAAAAATAGCGAAAAGGGACGCTCGTGTGGTTGTTTTACCGTGAGTAGAGGTGGTAGCGAAGGTGGTGGTGGTCTCGGTGAAGGTTGGGGTTCACGGTGCTGGCGCATGGGGCGCGTACGGGGTGATTCGAGGGGTGTGGGTGGTACGAGTGTGACGGGGGTGTCCCGATCTATCGAATGGTGTAAGAAAAGTGGTGGTCGGAAAAAATTTTCGGTGGCCGGATTTTGGTTCCGGTGGGTCGCCGGTGAACGAGAGAGAGAGAAGGGAGAAGGAGTGTGTGGTGTGTGTGTTTTATTTGTAACACCCCAACTCGATAAGGGTAGAAGCACTACATTATGGTGACAAATCAAAGCATATACAGACATACAACATAAGTAATACAAAAGAATTCCAAAGGCTACAAAGGATTAATTTGAAATACAAGGTTACAAAAGAATAACAATGAAATACTAAGTCTGCAATGCAAAATCTCTTCTAGTCATCTCTAATCCAAAATATAGCTATCAGGATGAAATCCAACTAAGCTCTTAAGCACTCTTCACTCATCTGCCAGCTTCCCTCTAAAACCTGCCGCGGGAAAGAAACGCGGCTGAGCTTAAAAAGCTCAGTGAACAGATATAAACAAATGAAAACTAATAAACAAAGAAAACGCAATTGAATGTGAAACGAATCCAAGAAACCTGCTGATACAAAGGTTAAGGAATATGGAACATATAGTAGGACTAACAGAATATAATCAAAGGAAATACGAATACGGAATGTCAAACAATCAAAGGAAAATGAAACAGGAATGAGAAAAACAAAATATGTTGCATTGGACAAATATGAGAAAGTATAATGTCGATATAATAAAATGGTAAAGGTTAAGTAAAGGATGTTGATATAAATAATGCATAAAAACGTTATTTATATTTTTCGATATCTCTATGTTTTGACGATCACAAAATATAAAAACATTTAACGTAAAATTATTACGTAAACAATTATTTAGTTACAAATATCATATTATCCAACAATATCACTTAAGGTATGAATAAACATATGTCTAATACATTTTATGATCAAAGGGATTTTTATTTAAACACTACAAAGTTTATAAAATGATATAAACACTTATATATTTTTGAAAAACACTTTTGGTAATTAAAGGAAAATGTTTAATTCATAATAAATATATGAATTCAAATTTTTAACCAAATTCTGTTAGTTTTTCACCAAATAAACTTTCCCTAGAAAAATACAAAGTTTCAGGCCGTTACAGGAGGGCGGCCCCCTTAATTATAAGGGGCGACCCCCTTAATTTTAAGGGGGCCGGCCTGCTCCTATTGTCAGAAACTTTTGCCTATAAATACATGCTCAATCCTGGTATTTTTCCTCACCTTTTGCACTAAAATTTCCAGTCTCATTCCTTTATAACATCATTCAAAATCATTTGATCATAAGATTATAAGTCTTTGTTTCAAGTGATTCAATTCCTCATCATTCAAAGTGCAAGAGAAGAATACTCCCTCAACATCTAGTTAAGAAGTATTGTAGATTTGTGAATATAGTTTTGTAGTTGTGTAAATTATTTGTAAAGAACTAGATTTTGGTGTGCTAGTTGTGAATAGAAGTTGTGAAGTAGTAGTAGTGTTGTGAAGAAGAAGTAGTGGTGTGAAGATCTAGAGCTAAGTAGTGAAGAAGTAGTGTAGTTAAGAAGTTGTGAAGAAGTAGTGTAGTGACAAGTGGTGTGAGATTGGTTCTAGCTAGGATTATAACTCGACATCTAGCATTGTGTCGTTAAATTGGTGTAAGCGAAAGTTGTGTAAGGTTTTCTCCGCCATAAGGGAGCTTGTTGACATAGTGAAGAAAACTCTTGAGTAGGTGACTCGGGGAGTGGAGTAGGGCAAGGAAGGTGTCTTTGTAGCCGAACCACTATAAATCCTTTGTCTCGCGGTTAGACCTCTCCATCTCTAACTTATTACTTAGCTTACTTACTTACATTTCGTATATAGCTATAATTGTTTATATTATGCATGTGTTGATTTTACAAACTTAGCTTACATCATTATTATTTTTCATACATTGATATAGTTGTTCATATTGTTCAAGACTTGAGTTCACATAAGATCGAATCAAAGTTTTAAGAGTAAACGAGGTTTTAAAACTAAACTAAGTTTTCAAAAACAAAGTTTTTATAACAAACAATTGAATAAACTCGAATCAATATTTTGAAACCAAGTTTTATAAAATTAAAAAGACGTAAAACTATTCAACCCCCCTTCTCATTTTCTACAAAGGAAAAAGGTAAAAGTTTAGGTTTAGTATTCAATATTAACCCCGTGCCCAGAACCAACCAAATCATACCATGAATAGCCTCATATGAAATCCAGAGGGGAGGCCTCAGAATATCAAATGTAAACAGAGGGGTGACCTTAATGGGTTGTGAAGGACGTGTATTGCACACACAGCCACATTCACCATATTACAGATAACAATAACATATAACAGATTATAAATCTAGGATGCACTCATATGCCCCGACAGAAATCAGTTGGCCATAATAAATAAATAAAGCGCGCATAACATATAACAAAAGGGGACGGTGTGGTAAATCACTCGACCACACAGGAGTCATAGCATCGGTGCATCAATGCTATGGGCATGGAACCCCCATGCCTAGTGATAGCCCGGGTCTCATACTGAATAGGTCAAAGGTAAGTCAAAAGGTTCATATCATAAAGGTTCAAATAATAAAGGGAATCATAGCAGTGGCTTAGGGAATCTTAACAAACAAATGTTCGTATCAATGGTTCAAGGTTTTACAAGTGTGAAAGTATTAAAAGAACTGATTTGGAAAACTTAGCAATTCATTTTAAAACATGGTTATCATAACAGTATTTCCTTAAAACATTTTTAGCAAAGGTTATTTAAAGCTCCATTTAAAAACTGACATGTTGTCATATTTTCAGAAATTAGTTCAAATAGTTTTATCTCATTTTACCAAGCTATGTTTTTAAAAGAATTTTCAGACAAACATAATACCAATAAACCAAAGATGTCAGATGTACCAAGGTCATAAATCATAATAGTGGTAGGGAAATGGGACATAGCAATGAGAAGGCAAAGTCAAAGTTTGGCAAATGTCTAAGTCATCAGAATATCAAAGGTTCATAATCAAGGGTTCACAAATAAATGGTTCAAAGGTTCATAGCAAGGGTTCAATTCGAAGGTTTATATCAAATATTCATTTAAAGAAATCTTTTAATAATGGCTTTCATAAAAGTGATCTTTAATAACGGTTTTTATAAAGATAATCTTTAAAAGTAGTTTTCATAAAAGTTAGAAAAATTCCATATAAAAGTGGTATCGCCTCGTGCTCATAAACATCATTTTAAATAATTTTTCTCAAAACATTTTCATGATATAATTAAGAAAGGTTTTCACATCCAGTTGCAATATCAAATGAACCTTCAAATTATCAAGGGATTCGAATATTCATGTCACAAGATAACAGACGGTTTATATCAAGTATCAAGGGAACAATAGCAAAGGCTCAAAGGGATCATATCAAGATAAAGAATATAATCACGGATCAAAAGTCATGAGAAACCTTATTATTAAGGTCAGAATATCTGTACCTCAACCAGACGACAAAGCAGACACAAGAAAAGATCAAATAGGAATAGGAACAACTCCTTCTTCGTAGAACCTAGACGAATTAGAAGTTGAGAATTATTCAATAGTTCATTTCAAATCAGATTACTCCTTTTTATGTTATCTTTCCATTTTTAGAAACTTTCCATATTTAACAGGTTTCCAAAATTAGAAATTTTTCATTTTTAGAAAGTTTCCTTATTTAGTAAGTTTCCATAAATAGCAGGTTTCCATAATTAGAAGGATTTAATATCAAAATGCAAGTTAAATCATTTGTTAAACATTATTATGGAATTTAGGGTTCATTTTAGCAAGTCGTAGTAAGTTTAGGGTTTGATTATATAACTCTCCATATTTTAGGGTTTCAAATGTAAATATGCCATAGTTAAGGGTCTATTATATAAATATCACAAGTATTCACATTTAACACAAATTATACATAAGTTAACAATGTCAAACCCTCAAGCTTACAAATATTACCCTTTAAACCCTTTAGTTCTATTATTTACAACTTTAGTTAAGGGTCTATTAATTCTATTATATTTAGATTACAAATATATCCCTAATAATTCCATATTAACACATTTAACCCTTAATTATTAGAATTAACACATTTTACCCTTCATATGATATTTATACGAATGATCCTTCCATTTTCATAATTTACCAAACAACCCCTCCAATATTAATAATTTCCAGATTAGATTTAATTAAAACTAATTTACCATTTAAACCTTTTAGTTACAAATTTTACACATAACACCCCCATATTATATTTTATATATTTTACCCCAGATCCAATACAATTTACAAAAATACCCCATAAGTTTATAAAATTACAAAACATACCCTACATATTTAAAAATCAATTCGGTTTACCATTAATATCATAAACAGCCAACCCTAACTTTTCCCAAACATCCAATCTTTAAAAACTCATCACTACTTCATTTAATATTATACAAAAATCATAACCCTAACCCGAACATTANAAGCTTACAAATATTACCCTTTAAACCCTTTAGTTCTATTATTTACAACTTTAGTTAAGGGTCTATTAATTCTATTATATTTAGATTACAAATATATCCCTAATAATTCCATATTAACACATTTAACCCTTAATTATTAGAATTAACACATTTTACCCTTCATATGATATTTATACGAATGATCCTTCCATTTTCATAATTTACCAAACAACCCCTCCAATATTAATAATTTCCAGATTAGATTTAATTAAAACTAATTTACCATTTAAACCTTTTAGTTACAAATTTTACACATAACACCCCCATATTATATTTTATATATTTTACCCCAGATCCAATACAATTTACAAAAATACCCCATAAGTTTATAAAATTACAAAACATACCCTACATATTTAAAAATCAATTCGGTTTACCATTAATATCATAAACAGCCAACCCTAACTTTTCCCAAACATCCAATCTTTAAAAACTCATCACTACTTCATTTAATATTATACAAAAATCATAACCCTAACCCGAACATTATACGCCCCATATTTATATGTTTCAACTGGATTAATAACAAATAAATCAAAATAATTACCATAGGCTTCAAATAAATGTAACCACATTTTATACATGTCACATACACAGAATATCACAGCACAAAAATCATAGAGTAAATTACACCGTTCGTCCTTGTGGTTTGCGTTGACTTGCGTCGTTAGTCCTTTGACCAAAAAAAACTGCACCGTCCGTCCTTAAGGAGCAAACGTTTGGCGCCGTTAGTCCCTCCATCCGGTGGTCCCCACTAACGCTTGTTAAGTGCTGTTACACCTGAAGTCCCATGTGGGTATACTCGTCATTTTGCAAACCAAAAGGACGAACGGTGCAATTTTTTTTTGTTTAATTTTTTTAACAAGTTAGTAAGTTCCGTTTTAATACGTTTTCGTCTGTTTTTTACATTTTCGTATTTTTTTTTATGTTTTCATCTGTTTTTTCACGTTTTCGTCTGTTTTTTACGTTTTCGACCATGTTTTTTACATTTTCGTCTGTTTTTTACGTTTTCGTCCGTTTTTTTCCAATTTTCGTTTTTTTTTACGTTTTCTTTTGTTATTTACGTTTTCGTCTATTTTTTATGTTTTCGTCCATTTTTTTTACGTTTTCGCCCGTTTCTTTACGTTTTCTTCCGTTGTTCTAATGTTTTCATATGTTTTCGTCCATTTTTATACGTGTTCATACATTTTTATCCATTCTAATCCGTTTTTACACGTTTTCATCCGTTTTTATTCATTTTCGTCCGTTTTTTTACGTTTTCCTCTATTTTTTACGTTTTTGTCTGTTTTTTTTACGTTTTCGTCTGTTTTTGTATGTTTTCGTCCACTTTTTTTACGTTATTGCCCGTTTCTTTACGTTTTTGTCCGTTGTTCTAATGTTTTCATACGTTTTCGTCCATTTTTATACGTTTTCATACGTATAAAAATGGACGAAAACGTATGAAAAAATTTAAACAATAGACGAAAATGTAAAAAAAGACGAATACGGATGAAACAGATGAAAACGTAAAAAAACGGATCAGAATGGATAAAATTGTATGAACATCATTCCGGTTATTTTGCATTTTCAGGTTAACAGCCTTTATTTTGTATTTTTAGGTTAAAATCTCGCGAGTCTTGATATAAAACATCATTCCGGACAACTAAAACGTAAAAAAATAGACGAAAATGTATGAAAACATTAGAACAACGGTAAAAATTGTAAAGAAACGGGCGAGAACGTAAAATAATGGACGAAAACATAAAAAACAGACGAAAACGTAAAAAAAAACAAACGAAAACGGAAAAAAACAGACGAAGACGTAAAAAATAGAGGAAAACATAAAAAAACGGACGAAAATGAAAAAAAATGATGAAAACGTGTAAAAACGGATCACAATGGATAAAAATGTATGAACACGTATAAACATTAGAACAACGGACAAAAACGTAAAGAAATGGGCAAAAACGTAAAAAAACGGACAAAAACATAAAAAAAAGAGACGAAAACGTAAAAAAAAACTAAAGAAAACGTAAAAGAACAAACGAAAATTGAAAAAACGGACGAAAACGTAAAAAACTGATGAAAACGAAAAAAACCGGACGAAAACGTAAAAAAAAACCAAAACGTGAAAAACAAAACAGACGAAAACGTAAAAAACAGATAAAAACGTATTAAAACGGAACTTGGTAACGTGTTAAAAAAATAAACAAAAAAAAATTGCACCGTTCGTCCTTTTGGTTTGCAAAATGACGAGTATACCCTCATGGGACTTCAGGTGTAACAACACTTAACAAGCGTTAGTGGGGACCACCGGATGGAGGGACTAACGGCGTCAAACGTTTCCCCGTTAAGGACGGACGGTGCAGTTTTTTTGGTCAAAGGACTAACGACGCCAAAAATCATATTTAGCCACCAAAAATTAATATGGTCGATCTAGAGTTTTTGCATGTTTTTAGGGTTTTCATTATCTTTTAATTCGTATGACTTGATTAATATGCATGGACCAATTTTATGATTTTATGCAGATTATATAGGATAGAAGGATGATAAAAAAAAAAACCCAAATTGTTTGGATCGAATGGAATGAGAAGAAATGGATTTCTCCTTCTCGGCCACAATATCGAGCAAACCAAAAATCAAAATTCAACCCCGAGCACTCCAAAACCTTTACCAATATTTTTCTAGCCTTCTACGGATCAATACACGTTCAAGAAAAATAGCCAAGAGCCTCTAAAAATTTGGGAGCCGCCGATTTGTATTTTGGGGTGAAATTTAGGGTTTTCAAAAGTAGTTTTGGAGATAAATAAATAAAATAAATGTATAGAGAGAGGGGGGAAAGGTTTGGCAGAGATTTTGGGCTAATAGGGTGACAAAATCAGATTTTTAATAGTTTCCAAATATTTGTGATGCTTATCCTTTATTTAAGACATGTACAAAATTTAATTAGCTTTGGACCTTTAATAACACTTTAGGCGTGCCAAATATTTTTAAGTAAGTCACAATATTGTAAATATTCATACAAAAATAATATTATTCATATGTTACACATTTCTAAGTGTTTGGGATTTATTTGGTGTTTTATTTAAGTGTTTATTTAATTTTAAATTACAGGGGCAATTTGGTCATTTTACATGTTTTGCAAATTTTAGGTTTTACAACTTCATCCCCTCAAAAAGAAAAATTTCGTCCTCAAAATTTGAAGTCGCAAAGTTAGACGGAGTCGCAAGAAATCGCAAAAGATCGTCACAATTATCCTCACGCTCGGGGAGGTTCTTCCAAAAGAATCTTCAAAAACAAAATAGTTTCTCATGACTCTATTTGGACAAGGTGGTTTCGGATTCCTTAGAATGAGATACATCATGTTGAATCTGGTCAAAGGCCAATGCAACATATAACGTATGATAGGTGAAATCTTCTGGGTAATAACACAAAGAATACAGATAGAAGTTAGATTGAGTAACAATATCAAACAGTAGAGAGCTTTACAATGAAACCTAAGATCGTTATCAAAATACAGAGTTCAAGAAACATAACTCGAGGATTCAGGCATATTGAGTCATACGGTGAAAAGGCAGATCAAACGTATAGGTCGAAAGAACCTAAAGTCTTACTAATCGCAGATAGTCGCCAACGGAAACGGAAATCTAGGTCTTCTCTAAGGCACTCCTCAAGACATCCTATGAACACAATAAGTGCACTTATATGATGTTAGTATTATCACGCTGATCAGGCGTCATAATACTAGCCTCACATAATATGCCATCATGATGATCATACTTTATCTCAAGTCGTGAATCAAAGTCTACAAACCACCTAATAGTCCAACTAAACCCTAGGGTTGGCCCTAGTCAAATATCAGCAACGGAATGATGTCGGCAAAACAAATGAAACTCGTAATGACGTAACATACTCAAACAACATAACCAATAGGAAACGAAACTACTCATAAGAGTAACGGAAATCCTCGAATTTCTAGCAGAAGTAAGGTACATCGTTAATAACGTCAATCCATTCATAACATACATCTGAAGGTTCCTTCCAAGCTCGAGCAGTCTGTCTATGGTTGTCCATCAGATCACAGGGTGGAAAAGAATCATAAACTCGAGTCTGGTTCCTCAAGCCTTCGACAGTTCTTCTTGGAATGTGATGGAGTAATGTGAATTTCTGGCACGATCTTCAAATCCCTTCATCATCCAGTCTGCTTCTGCCCTCAATTCTTAGTACAACCAAGATGAATAGGGAAGTGAGACTGCATGCCTTCATCCACTCCAGGTTCACCATATTCGCTAAATTTTTTTCTTCTATTCACCGCCTTATAAGTAATGTCTTCCACTCTTTAGGGTAGCCACCGCTGTTGTCAACTCCAGGTCATGTAGTGAAGTAATTCTTCTCGTACACTTCTAGTTGTCTTGATGCATACACAAATCTTCCGTGCTGTAAATGAGTATAACCGAGTCTCTCTCTGAATGTCCCAAAATTTGTTCTGCCTGAAAGTATGGAAGCTAATTTCTATTTCAGCTTTTCTAAAACTTTGATCTCAATCAAACTGGGCTGTTTCTTTCTGCTCACGAAATTCGTCAACGGTAACGCAAATTGTAAGCATCAACCAAAATTCTTCTGCAAAGTTTAAAAGATTCCAGCTTCTCTAATCTGTTGTCGGTCTGGTTCACTTGATGACAGTTTCAAATCTTGCGGGTTTTGTTGGAATATCCTAATTTAAGAACACCATTGTCTCAACAATATCAACCTTCCGGAATGCACAAACGATCGTCAAATTTCTAACAAAGTGCGAAGATTATTATCATGTTCTTCCTCGTTTCTGAATGTACTAGTAGGTCATACAATGACCCTTTGTCTAACTACTTACGAGAGACAATTTATCAGGTTCACAAAACAGTCAGAGCATTAGCTAATACTATTAGCATCACTAACCGTCATTGCGGTCGTTACGGATACGAAAGGCTATTCTAAGAATAACTTCAATTCATAACCTCATCTGAAAGAAAACTTCGAGTCTCAAAGTTGAACAAGCACATACTTGTTTCAGGGTGGAGAAATAATGGTTCCTAACAGCAATACGGTTCAGCTTCCAGTAATCAATACAACACCCCTGTCACCATCCTTCTTTATCGCGAATGAAACTGAAATACGCCCAGATTATACACTTAAGCAAACTCACTGCCTAGTCTTCGGTTCTTCTCTTCCCGGTTGCTCAAATCAACTGGTATGATCCCGAACACATCTGAAAGATATCTTCGCATGGAGACTAGACCATCTCCCAGTTATAATGTAAAATCCAACTTCATACTCTGGTGGAAACAAAACTTAGTGGTTCTACCAAGATTCGTTTTTGGAAAACTTAGGGTATCAAGTAACTCTCAAGATAAGGTTCATTCATTGGTGTACGAGATAGGTTTTAAGAAAACTTCATAGCTGCAAAATTAACGTACGAGTCTCTAGAGTAGTAGTGATAGCAAAAGTTTAACAATCGGAAATCATGCTAGGGAGTTCAAGATTGTTCAAAACACCAAAAGTAAGACATAGTAGGATAGTTGTCAGCATCTTGAATGCTCAAATAACCAAATCCATATCAGGATACAATCAAAGTTAACTTTCCAAAGAATACAGGTCAACGTAGCAAATCTTATCGTTCAAAAGTGAGGGAAATTATTCCTATACTCGTGGTTAAACACCACAAGACTTCTCATAGGAATAGAGATGTGTAAGACGAAATCAAATAGTGTTGGGAGATTTACAGCTGCTTATCAAAAGCAAGAGGCAATTCACAAAATGTATCAAATACGTCATCGTCATGGATATTCTCAGAATGCACGAAGAGGCGTCAAAAATGATTAACAAAAGGATTAGAAGTAAGATTCGGAATCTGAAGATAAGGATCAAATAGTGTCAGGCATTCCTATGAAATTCTCAATGCCTTCAAAGTTCACTAGGTTACAAACCTTAGGTGGTGCAAATCATAAGTTTTCAAATCTTCCAGAAAGTGGTCTTAATAGGCTTAACTAAAAGTAAGGCACGAATCAGAGTGATGCGGAAGCAATGATACTTAAACAAATGCCTTATAGTCTACCCATTCCTCACTGGTCAAAACTTAATGTTAGGTTACCATATTATAAACACAAGTATTGATTTGATAGAAATAAGATGAGAAATAGAGTTTGGCTGATTAGATCAAATATGAAGAGTAAAAGTGCAAGAGTTTCTTATGAAAATGAAATAACCAACAAACTAAATGTTAACACAAGAGTACTATTTATAGGTGAAGAGTAGGGCAACACTCCTCTCTTCCCTATCTTGTTCTATTCGTGGGCTTCTAGGCCCATTGGACGTATCATGGACTCTAAATGATTACATGAATAACTTAGATAAACTAGCAACCTATTACATGTGCTGAAATAACCGAGACTTGATAAAACGTTGATAAACTTAGGTCCTAAAAATCTCCCCCTAAGGATCGGTTATGAAGGAGTGATATTCGTCACGGTCATTTGAGGTTGCTTGACGTCTTTGTCTTCTGACTTTAGTTGTTGACTTTTATAGCTTCAGACGTCTTCAAAAGATAATTAATTAGTAGAAATGATTCATTGTTCTTTGTTCTTTATCTTTGCTGATGAGATAGTGATCACATGATGTGGTAGTCTGCCATTCGTCATTCTCTTAGACTTTAGTGGATCTGCATCTTTCCGACATGCTCATACACCTTTGACATTTGAAACTTTCTTTCGTGTGAAGCTCTCTTTTCATACATGAAGATTCTCTGTGTTGACGTAGAATTCTTCTTTAGACGGTGCTTTGCTTTAGATCGTTTATCTTTATTATTTTGTAGATTCTTTTGGCATGGAATCTATCTTTGACTTTTGTGTTGCTTCGATCTTTCATGAGAGCTTTCATGTTTGTTGAGATGTAAGTATGAGCATGTGGAAGCTGGTGTTCAGGATGGTCGTTGTACCTGCATTGAGACAGTTAGCAATAATACATCCGGTACTTACAGGTTCGGAATTAGAATTTGTCAACAGCATAGTGTGAAGACTCCTTCTAATCCTTACCAAGGCCGTTCCTAATCGGATACCCCCTAGAGGGCTTACACAGACATACATACGTACACCCACGATTAGGTGAGTCGCTGGAGATCACCCCACGACTGTAGACCGTTTGAAACCATCGAACACACTAAGCGTAATCCACAAGGAATCACCGAAGTGACCTGCTGTCAGGGCTGTTTGATGTTGACCCTGGCAGGATTTCCGTTCAATCATTCGAGAAATACATAAGTAAATCCCTCATAAACGTTCAAGGCAGATTGCTAAGATCTGCGAAGGACTCGATAATTTACACTTAGTGTCCAATGATGCAAGACACTTAGTGTAGAAGTATTTTGTGTTCCTAAGAGATCTTTTATGTTATCTCGTGGCTCTAGACTCGATAAGTGCACATTTGGTTTCCTATGCGGAGGCATGGAGCAGAGGGCCTCCTGTTTCAATATCAACCATCTCTAATAGACGATCGATAGATTACACTGGTTCCCCGTGAGAATGAAACAAACATCTTTTGAGAGATGCCTGAGTGGCTAAGAAGGTTTAGGTGCATTGCGTCACTGGGTCCATGACGTCTTTTATCTTCAATACCGGTGTCGCCTTAGCAACGACCAGTAGCATATGAATTGAACCCGGTGTCTGACCTATGGTTGATAAAATGGAGGGCTATTTCTTTTCACCCTTTTCATTCATTTTCTTTTTAATTCTTCAACCCCTTCTTTCTCCTTTCATTCTTTTCTCCTTTTGTTATATCATACCTAAGGACTTCTAATTTCTAACTATTGGTGATGTCCTTGGGTAGATCCCTCCGGTTTAGGCGGATCATAGGACGGTTTTTCCTATCCTTAGTCACCTTGTAACTCCATAACTATCCTATTGATGCCTTTAAACCAAATCATTGAAAATCTCTCAAAGTGTTTATGAGTATAAAACTTTTTGTTAACACTTTGAGGTTTTGGATTTCTTATGAAAGACTCCCCCTCCACATATGCTTATGAATATTTTCAGAAATTTGCATATGCGGGAAGAGTTGGCACTTTTGAATTGATCCACTCTTAATAGACATATACCCGAGGGACACGTTTACGTTTCTTAGTTAAAGGGATGCATTATCAGTTTTTAGGTGATAACTAGCCCTAATAACTAACTTGAAGTTGTTAACATTCCTAAAAAAGGAAGTTAGACCCGTCAAAGTAAACATCTAGAAAGAGTTTCTCGAAACGGTACTTTCTACTCGGATAAATCCTTTCGAATACTAACTTTTGTTGTTTCGTCAATTCGTGGGTCAATTCTGAGTCGAGCTCGCACAAGATAAGACTGTTCACATCATCTTTTAATCACTTTTCTTCTTCTCCCCCTCAAAAATAGCATATCAAATGTTGTTTTTGTAAACATTTTGATTAAAATATGCCTTTTTGAGTCTTATGAGGAGAGATCAACAAGACTTTAAGATTTTAAAAAACGATGTTTGAGATCAAGTACTCCCCCTCAACAAGTGATTACTTATTGAGGTGTAATACTTATCTTTTGAGCAGAATTGAGAAATTACTGAAAGGTTTGATAAATTCTACTCAAAAGTAAGAAGCTTTCGCTCCTTATATAAGGATTGTGGCACTGATGCGTACCACAGGGTCCTTTAAGTATAAAGTGTGGGTTGTACACTGTTATGTGTACACAAGCCGTAGCAATTACAAATCAAATCATATAAATGAAAATATTGAAATGTTGGTATCGGAAGAATGTAAGCTGAAGTTCATCATTCGGCTATGCATCAAAGTCTGTGAACTGTGGATCAGGTCATCTAAATGTCAAGACCGGAAATGAAGGAAGAACACCAATGTAGCTTTCCAACCTTCTGATCTGTTGACGACGGTACAACCTTTCTTCAATGGTATGGACAAAGTTGCGTATCATTCTGCGTCCATTAGCTTTCCACCTTGTTTCTCGACCCTCTTTTAACCTCTTCTTCTCATCATCCAACCTTTCTGCCAACCCATCACGAACTCTTTGAAGTGTCTCGTCACAATACTTTGGAATTTCATCGAACCGCATAAGACGAAGTTGATTCTTCTTGTTGAGGTAGATGATTCCAAACGATGGTTGTTGCACGAGAGTATACTGTGACAGCTCTAGAATTCCTGGAAATATGAGCTGTGGTTTGGTGAGGTTGATGTTGTTTTGATAACTTTCCACGCCTAGTTGAAGGTCTTCCACCCTTTCTTGAACTATAACCTGTCTGATGTAGAGTAGTGGAGACGCGATGAAGTTGTATTGAGTTTCCCTTGGGAAGTTAAGCATTTTTCCTTGAACCTTCTCCAAATACATGTCTTCGATGTCATTCAGGTTCAAATCTGGGAAGTCTGCTTCACAAAACTTGTACTTCTTCTCGTCCAGTCTCTTGACGACGATTTCTTTCAAGAACGTGTAGTTGAATCTTTTATCTTCCACGAGTTCCATGATTGCAACGATACGAAGCGGTTGCTTCACATTTTCACTTGACTTGAGATGTAATCTGTGGGTGTAGCCGAGTTTTCGTTTCTCAGGCCAATGTTGAATACCGAGAAGAGCTTCCCTGTTGTAAGTGACAACTGATTTGCTGAAGATTGGTGCAGTCTCTTCAATGTCTGGTAATTCGTATCTGGCAGCTGGAACGGAAATCGTCAGTGAAGATGCGTATCGTTCCTTGGAAGTTTCGTGAGCGTGTTGAAGGTATCTGAGGTCGTTGTTGAAGAAGTGTCGGTATGGAATCTTGGGTTTCTCAGGAAAGCCTAGAAGAGGCAATGGTTTTGTCCAGTCAGTGAAGTAGGGAGTTTTGTCTTTCTTTTCTGTGTCGATGTTGGATTCAGGGTTGAGCCAGTCGAACGTGCCAGAAAGTGCGCAGGCAATGTTCTCCATGTGGTATTCGAGTTCAACTTTATTCCCTGATCTCTTCTTCAGAAAGTCCATAGCTTCACGGTTGATCCTTTTCAGTTCAGCTTTGGTCAACCTTTCAACTTGAAGTTCCGTTATGATACTTTGAGTCATCTGCAAAGTATTTCCAGGCAGTGGTTCTTCGGCTTCAAGTGGTGGTTGTGCTTTGATCATCTCGGTCAACCAATCAGATTGAGGAGCTTCTTCCACATCTAACCATGAGAAAGGAGTAGACTTCTTCTTCTTCTTCTTTGACTTTGTGGATTTCCTTTTCTCTTTGGTCTTTGTAGTTGATGATGGACCAGCTTGAAATTCGGGAATTTGTGATTCGGGGATTGATGATTCGGGTTCTTCCTGAATGTCAGTTGGTTGAAGCATAAATGGCTCTTCTGACTGAGTTGGACCGGAGCCTGATGCAGGTGCATGTTGCTTTGATGGTGGAGTCTTGGAAGTCTTCTTTGGCTTATGAGAAGATGATGGTCCGTCTGATGTCTTTGATTTCTTGCTTTTGGGATCGTCATCGGGATCATCATCCTTCCTTTGTCTTTTATGTTTGCCAGCGGCTTCCTTGCATGACTCTTTTGAGGCAATAGTTTGGAGTGCCTCAAACATTGTAGATTCTTCAGGAGTCTTGTCTTCTTTATTTCTTAGCTTAGCAGCTAACAGGGCTTGTAGTTGTTCGGTTGAAAGTTCAATAGGTGATGGAGGAGCCCTGTCTGTGCGGAGGTAGAAAGGAGTAGACTGAAGCATGCGTTGAATGTTGTGCTTAATCCTGGTATTCAACTCTGAACGAATTGGCTCAAGAAGATCTGACACTGCTGGTTGAGCAATTGCAGCAAGATTTTCGTTAAGGTATTCAGCAGTGTATTCATTGATCATCTTGCTCATATCTGCTTGAAGTAGCTTTTGAACCAATCCCGTAGAGTCTTGGAGATCCTTGACTTGATTATTCAAGGTTTTGACCTGTTTTGAGAGCTTCTGAACTTGGTCTTTAAGGTCTCCATCTTGAGGTTGTGTCTCCTTCTTCTTTTGCCTAGCCATAGCTACAGCTCTTTTGATCCTTTGGGATGCTGTCAAAGATGATTTGCTTCCCTTCTTCTTCCTGATTGATTTGTGTTTTGATGTTTTCTCTGTTGGTGGTGGAGATGAATGATGTGATGATGATGAAGATGATTCGTGGTCAGGTTCTGATGGAGGAGGTGAAGGATCCCTTGGAGGTGTGGCTGAGGGAATTAGAGGATCCTTTGACGGTGATTGAGAATGTGTGTCGATGAATTGATCGGTGTCAAAGAATTCTTCGTCCTTTTCAGACTCTTCACATGCTTTCTTATTCAGCTCTTCTTCTCTTTGAACCTGATCAATGAACTCAGGTGTGATGTACTCAGTTTGCTCCTTCTCAGTATCATCCTCTGTAGCTTCCTTCATTATTATGTTCCCTTCTGGATCATGTTGTTCGGTTTCAGTCTATGATGAAGGTGCAACTACCGTGCTTGAGCCACCCTCTTGTGCCTCTATGTTGAGCGGTCGTTGATGAGGCTGGGGATGTTGGAGATTGAGGAGTGCAACTTCTCTTATTTCTTTCAAGTGTTGCTTTTCTTCTGCTCTAGGATCGACAATAACGCTTTTTAGTTTGCGTTTGTCGACTACTGGTTCTCCAACTGGTTCATTTGAATCTTCTTCATCATGTAACTCACCACTAGGTTCATTAATGGTGATCCCTGTTCCTTTCCTTTGTTCCTTCTGAGAAGTTTCCTTTCTTATTTGTTTGGCAAGTTCAAGTACAGGAAATTCTTCTTCATCATCCTGTGCTTTCGATCTTATTTCAAAGTCTTCTTCATCATCTGATTCAGAGCCGAAATCAGATTCAGTTTCTGTTTTCGATGATGAAGCTGACGGTTCATCTTGAGGAATCTGTTTTAGAGCAGCTTCCCTCTTTGGTCTGGTAGATGGTTTCGGTACAGTCTTCGATTGTTGAGAAATTATGGTACTGCTTGTACTTCCTGTCTTACCACCTCTTCTGCTTCAGGTTTGAACAATGGAAGCTGGTTCTTCTTCACCGATGTGACCAACTTGCCTAGCTTGAAAGGCTTTATCATAAATCTTGAAGTTTTGTGTCTTTCGAATCTCTTCATCCAGAAAGTGGTCTGGGATTCTCATTCCTTTCGTCCTTGGAACGAACCTGATGGATTTGACGAAGGAGATCTTGAAGTCTTTGTTGTAGATGTCTTTTGGTTCTGTGCGGTCATGCATTCTCTTGATGAAATCCGGTGTTTTCTCACAGAAGTGTTTGATAAGCATCTTTGTGAACCTAACGAACGGAATCACAGTCCTGTCACGGTTAGTCTGAATGTGATGGATCATGTCGCTCATTATGGGTCGGGCGAAGTCAATTGGTGTCATGCTCATCATTCCCCAAAATACTTGCAGGTGCTCCAATCGTGGATGCTCATGATCACTCCTTCTTCCAGCAATAGATTTGACTATCAACATGTAGAATGTTCTCCATGGTTGTGGCAGATTTTTGACGTTGAACTTTGAAAGTCTAGTGAGTGATTGATTATCTGGAACATCGTATCCTAGATCAATGAAGTAATCCAGGATTTCAAGTTCGGTCAACATAGGATGAAACTCATTGGGTGTTGGTAACATAAGAACGGTTCGAAGAACAACAAGATCCACAGTGTATTCTTGACGATCCAGTGTGACAGTGAAAGAAATATCTTCCTAGTTAGCCCAAGCAGTGTACCAGAACTAATGAATGTAGAAGATTGGTACTGATGTAGACTTAGTGAGCATAGGTTTGAACGGATGAGCTAGCAGTATTTCCTTGACAATCTTGCATGTATCTTCTGGAATACTGAGTTTGTTGAAGTCAATGTGTGGATTGTTTTGGTCAATGATAACGTTGTAGTCTGCTGGGACAATTTCACCAAGTGCGAGTAGTGGTAGAGTTTGTTCTGGTACAGATTCATTGAGTTGAGCCATTATGTTCTGTAAGTGTCATGTCATGAAATCAAACATCCAGATTTGTTAGTCATTAGTCCAAGTCCATGTTTGAAATTCAAAGACATACAAGTTGGTCCAGTTAATTAATATGTGATTAGTGACGGTATTATCAGTTAACATGTATCTCATAAGACTTAGCAATTAAACATTCAAAGTACAAACATCTAATGGTAACATGTCCAATAATACAACACATTCACAAGTTAATAAACCTTATTACATTACACACATTCATGAGGATTCATTCAATATTCATGTTTTCGAAAAGTTACATTCATTTGAATTCTCAAAAATTATGTTAAACATGATCTCGAAGATATTACAAACAATGTTCTCTAAAACTATCACTAATGAAGATCTCAAAAATTTTTGTGCAGGAAAGATCTCGATAATTTCCATAAGAAAGATCTCGAAAAATTTAATGAACAAAAAGTTCTCGATAACCCTTTAGCTAAGTTTCTCGATAACATGGTCTGAAAATTTTCTCGAAACTTTTGTAAGATCTCGAAAGTTTTGAAGTTTCTCGAAAATTTTATGATTTCGAAAATCTTAGGATCTCGATAATTTTATTGAGAGATTTCGAAAATTTTCGCAAATTTCTCGATAACAACAGTTAAGGAAAGATTTCGAAAATTTTCGAAAGATCTCGATAAATTTATTGAGAAAAGGTCTCGAAAATTTTTTCTCGAAAAATTCTTGTACAAGAATTTTCGAATTCTTTGTAGACATACGTTTTCAGTGAAACTGTTGAATCCTTGAATGAGACCTGGTGATTAGAGCATGATAACAACAGTTACAAACTTATTGAGGCCATCACAAAAGATCTCAAAAACTTTCTAAAACCCTAAGTTATCTAGATCATATATAACGAGCATACATGGAGTAATATCAACGAAAGTCATCAATTAACACTTGTTGGAACACGTTTAGACCATTTAATTAGACTCTATAACACAATCACGAAAATCCCCATTTTGAACATAAACCCTAATTATCTAAAACTTGCATTCGATATGATTAGAGCAATTAAGTAGCACAAGTATGTTGCAAACACACTAACAAACATATCCCAACATGAACATTCAAGAAAACAACACCCAAACACAAAAACCCAATTCATACGAAAACCCTAGATTTCGAAATCTATCCAAACATGTTAGATGTTATGATTAGGTGTTAGGGACATGATTAGATAACATTTAATAGCAAAAGCCCTGTGATTTCATAACCTAAAACATATTATCCACGTACATTCAAGATTTTCGAAACCCTAGAACTACAAATCAAAATTGCGTGAAATCTAGCCATCAAAAACTTAATTGGTTAAAAAACCATTCGTTAAAATAGGCCAAAGATCATTTAGAAACTTACGGTTTGAAGATTTATAGCTCGGATTTGCTTGTTGGTTTTTGGCCGTGAGATTTGAAAGGGGGTGTTTGTTTTTGAATTTTTTTTGTATTATGGAAAAAAAAAACGGGGGGGTGTTTGTTTTAGTTATGTTTTTGAAAGTTTTTATCATTTTGACAAGAATGGTCCCTAGACTACACAACAATCATTTAAATGGTCCAAAACTTTAACATTTAACGGTTTAATGCAACGACCGTTAATGGTAAAGACATACTAGGCTAAAAATATAAGAACAATGAAAAAATGATACGAGGGATAACCTGTGACGTTCCACCATTATAACAAGATAACATCGTAACATTTTGAAATATGCAAGTACACATGTTTGCACAAGATTTTTGAATTTTGAAGAACATTTTCTCCCCCTCAACACTTGGTATGAAAATTGAAATTTTTTTGATAAACCGAAGTATTGATGAAGGTTGTGTACATGCATTTTAAAAAACAAAATAAAATAAAAGTAAATAAAAATGTAACATCTTTTTGGTATTTTTGAAGATTTTTTGATTTTGTATTTTTGTTTTTGTTAAATATATACATAAATCTTTTTGGTATTTGACTCAGTTAATTGTTTCAAGAAAAGATTTTAGATCATCTGGAGTCAAACACCGCATACCAATCCGGTGGACCAGTTCAGCGAACCTTGAGGGAGCTAAAGGTTTTGTGAACAAATTTGCCAGTTGGTATTCAGTACCCACAAAATATAACTCTATTGTACCCTTTTCAACATGCTCCTTGATGAAGTGATAACGGAGATCAATGTCTTTAGACTTTGAATACAGAACCATGTTGCATGAGATTGCTATCGCACTTTTCGAGTCGCAATACATTGGAATCTTGTTGAATAAGTAACCGTAGTCCATTAGCTGTGTACGCATCCAAATGACTTGTGCACAACATGCAGACATGGCAACGTATTCAGCTTTTGTTGACGAAAGTGAGGTGCAATCCTACTTCTTTGATTGCCAAGACACGAGTTTATCTCTAAGAAACTGTAAACCACCAGAAGTACTTTTGTGTGTATCCATACACCCTGCATGATCAGCATCTGAAAAAGCTATTAGTTCAAAACCGGAATCCTTCGGATACTAGATCCCCAAGTTAATGGTTCCCTTTACGTATCGAAGGATTCTCTTAGCCTCATTGAGGTGACGTTCAGTAGGACTGGACTGATAGCGAGAGCACATAAATACAGCAAATACAATATCCGGTCTACTAGCGGTAAGATACATCAGTGACCCAATAATACTTCGGTACTTTGTGGGGTCAACTGGTTTCCCATTTGGATCCGCATCTAACTTAGTCGTGTTAGCCATAGGAGTATTGTAAGTATCACAACTGGTCATTCCATGTTTCTTAATTATCTCAAGAGCATATTTGGACTGATTTAGGAAAATTCCACCAGGTGATTGATGAACTTGTAGTCCTAAGAAGAACATAAGTTCACCCATCATTGACATTTCAAAATTTTGTTTCATTAATCTGGCAAAAGCGTTTGAGTACTTTTTGTTTGTTGAGCCAAAAATAATGTCATCGACATATATTTTCCCAATTAAAACGTCTTCCCCGTGTTTTTGAATTCGTAATTGACCGTTCAGAAATGCAGTTTTCACATCCATTTGATAAACGACCATGTTTTTGTGAGCAGCGTATGCTAAAAATATTCGAACAGCTTCAAGTCTAGCCACTAGTGCGAAAGATTCCTCAAAGTCAATTCCTTCCTCTTGAGTATATCCTTTAGCTACCAAACGTGATTTGTTACGAATAACGTTGCCTTCTGCGTCCAACTTGTTTTTCCAAATCCAATTTAGCCTAATGACATAAACCCCATCCGATCATTCAACTAATTCCCAAACTTCAAGACGTTTGAATTGGTTGAATTCCTCTTGCATTGATTCAATCCAGTCGTCGTAAGTGAGAGCTTCTTTAATATTTTTAGGTTCTTCATGACTAACTGTTAGAGCATAAATGCAATGTTCGGCATCGGAGTGAAGTTTCTGTCTAGTCATAACTGGAGCTGTTGGATGACCAATAATGTTGACAATTTGATGGTCATGAGTCCCAAGATGTGTTGAAGGGTGAGGGTTATGAAACTGCTGCATATTTGATGCGCGTGGGATTGCTTACGCACTTTGTTTTACCTCTCAAGGGATCTCAAGAGGCTTACAATCCCCACCAGGCAGTGTACCTGACCGATGTAGTATAGTGTAGTGGCAAGTACCGGGGGATTGATCGTTCTCTCACAGGGAATAGTGTTCGTTAGGTTAAAGACTACTCTAATTAAGGTCTAAGGGTGGAGGATGATTATTTTTGTATTTTTATGTTTTTATGAAAGCAGTAAAATCTCGGTTTTGAAGGAGTGGGCGGAATTAGTTGCTAGTCAACTAACCCAAGTATCTACTTATGCAAATTAAATTAAAGTTTTGAGAAAACAATGGTGGGGAAAGTAGTGTTTACTTAGATTTCATTACTCCCTAACTATCTTTTACCATGTAATTAGTATGTTGAGTTTGCGTGGATGACGGGTGTATTCCTAACAAGTCGTAGGGAGTGCGTTCAATTCCCTAACTCTATAAGCTCCTACCTCACTATATGACGATACGTCAAGTATCCTATCATAAGCTCACCGATAGCAACCTACGCATGAAATACTACCTTAAAATCGATTAACGCACATACGATTCACGTTTCCTAAGACGTTCAAGCTTGTTACCGTATAGGAGGTTAGCCAGTTTTCTTAAGTCTAACGTAGATGAAACATTCATCCAAATCACAATCACAACATACACATCACATGATAATCAATAGTTAGGTTTCATTAGATCTAAGCAAACACAAGTTAATTTAGCCTAGCATGTTAAAGGAAAGAAAAGCACAAACATAAATCATACAACACATAGACATATTGTATGGATTGAATGAAGACTTATCTTAGATTAAACATGCAAGTTAGAGGGGTAAAAGTACCCTCTAAGGTCTGTAATACACGAGCTAGGGTTTAACCCTTAAGTTCTCCACCAAGTTCCTCTTTTAAAACAATAAAATTCGTCCTATATATATAGATAATACGGGCTGACGGCGTCAGCCCAAGGTGTGACGCCGTCACGCCGACGATTAGGGTTTTGTGATGGCCTTCTTGACGTCGTCACGCCGCCTTGTTCCAGATCTGACGGCCTTCCCTGACGCCGTCACCAAAATAGGCTAAAAACTCTCTGGCCCGTCATGAGTAACTTCTAATTCTTCACTTCATTTGTTCCTGACGTCATCACGTTGAAGCTTGTGACGCCGTCACCTTCTGTGCACTTTAGGGTCTTTTGAGATTTTGTTGTTTTCTGCACTTTTTCACTCCGAAAACGCCCGAAAATGCTTCTTTTGTGATTTTCTCCTCAAAAGTACCTAAAATGAGAAAAGAAACGACTTTGGGTGAAATCCGATCCAATAATATACGAATTAGGACTCAATATGACCCCTAAAAATGTAACATTTTTCGTCTCATCAATATTAGTTGGTTCCAAGTTGCGTGTTGACGACTCGGCAATATCTGAAAGGTTCGGAGTCAGAGCAAACGGATTGAAGAACGCATTTGGATCATAATTTGCAGGTTCGGGTACTTATGGTTGGTTCAGATCTTCAGTTGGGTTGTCGCTGTTGGAAGCGGTTTGTTCTTCTAATGTTGGTGATTCAGTCGGGGGTGCATCGGGTGTTACTATTGTTGTTGTAGTAACCATTGTATCAGGTACTTGAATATTATCAGATTGAGCAGCGGAACTAGTGGATACATCTGGTGCACGTGTCTCAAATGAATCATCGAACAAAGGAGAAAACAATGTTTCCAATTCTCGACGAGTTAGTGACAACGGTTCAGCTGAAGAATCTGGAAAGTTTAGACGGTTGGTTGTGGGTCCTAAGCTGTTCTGCTCAGAAGCCATATCTGTGAGCTCATCGAAATTAGCATGAATAGTCTCCTGAATCTCTCTAGTACGACGGTTGTAGATTCAAAATCCTTTAGAGTTTTCACAATATCCAATGAAGATACCGATGTCAGCCTTTGCTATAAGTTTACCAAGATCATCACGATCATTATTTGGGTAGCATAGAGAACCAAATACATTTAAGTGTTGTATGTTAGGCTTTTTTTTGTGAAAAATTTCATACGGTGTGACTTTGTGACGTTTATTGATCATACAACGATTTTGGGTGTAACATACAGTTGAGACGGCTTCCGCCCAAAGATAATCTGGTAATTGAGCATTAATGAGCGTCGTTCGTGCGGCTTCCACTAACGTTCTGTTGCGTCTTTTGACCAATCCATTTTGTTCGGGAGTCCGTGCAATTGATGTTTGATATTCAATTCCAACTTTCTCAAAGTAAGCACGAAGAGTTTGATTCTTGAATTCACAAGCGGGACATAAGTGATCTTTTGTATATCTGAACCTAGGAAGACCGTCAACTAGTTTATGGCGAGCAAGATCAGTCATAGTTCTGAAGTTGAGATGTGACATGCGTTGGTGCCATAACCAGGATTTTGTCGATTCAGCCTTTGAAAGTAGACAAATGGGAGAGGAAGCGGTCATGTCGGACATTGAAATTGTATAAAGACTGTTTCCACGTGTGCTGGACATGAGATCATTTCCTTGTAGATAATGAATAAACCATGTTTTCTCCATGAATGCAACTTCCAGATCACCATCACAAAATTGACCGACTGAAAATAGATTGTGACCAAGGCCTTCAACATAATAAACACGACTAATTTCGATATTACCACTTACATAGTCCCCATACCCCATAATTGCAGCGAAATGATCATTCCCAAATTTGACAGTACCAATGAACTTTGTGACAAAGTTTCTTAACAGTTTGAGATTGCCTGTCATGTGTCGGGAGCATCCGCTATCAACAATCCAGAGAACAATTTGCACCACCTGCATCACATAAAAGAGACGACGATGGTACAATGGTAAGGGTGGAACCCGAAGAAGTTGTGTGTTCCATTAGGTTAGAAGCACACATATTAACACTTTTAGGAATCCATTTAAAGTTATGTGTTCTTTGTAACCAACGTTGCCAATTCCAACTAGATTTAGCCTTTTTCTTAGTGAATTCGCTAAGTGATGGCATGTTCCTAGGGTTATTGTTCGCAACTAGTGGGTGTACTACATGTTTCTTAGAAACTACACAAGGCATAAGTCCTAGCACATATTTTGAAAGATTAGTGGGCTTAGATTTCCTGCCTGATGTACGTTTCTTAAAATGAGATAAAAGAGAATTCGCAACACATTTAGAATGATCACCAGATAACATACTCTTACGACAAAACACACATGAAGCATTAACATACAAAGCATTCAAAGGTTCATCATTCGTTACACAACGATTAGGATTACAATTTGCCAAATCAGAATCTAAATCTAGTGCAAGATGAGTATTATTCAAAGTCCTCGGGTGTTCTTCTACTTCAGAGGCTTCTAGTGTCTCTCTTCTACGTTGCAAAATCCTATTCTTCCTTTTCATACGTTTACGCTTGGATCTGCTAACGCTAGGAGTGGCAACTATTCCTGTAGAAGTGGAAGGATCCATATTAGACTTATGAGTGTGTTGTTCTACATTGGTTATGTCTAATGAGTACATTCCTGGTGCAACTACTTTAGTGTTGACAGATTTTCCTTTTTCAAGTTCACGTATTTTCTCTTTCAACTCAATGATAATGTGCTTTTTATCTTGAATTTCACTTTCGAGCTTTCTGTTTGAATAGAGATAGTTATCTCGACTCTTTTGCCAATAGTCTGTAACTTCTTGCAATTCTGCAATTTCCTTTTCATATTTTGAAATTTGACTTTTTAATTCCTCATTTTCTTTTTGAAAGGATGTGGAAGTGTTAAGACTTTGCATTTTTAGTTCGAAATCAAGACTTTGGTTTTGACACCATTCAAGCTTTTTGTTGAGTTGAAAAATCTCATTAGAAAGTTTGTTTTGCACATCATCGTTGTGTTTTCGGAGATTCACGTTTTCATCTTTTAATGTCTCAATTTGTTTAGACAACAACTCAATATCATCACAGTGATCATCAACAAGCATAGAAGTACCAGATTCATAAAGAGAATTCATAATCACAGAAATTATATCAGCACTAAGAACATGTTCCAAGAGTCGATCAGCTTCTTTTTGTAAAAATTGATTTCGACGTTTTTGGTTTAAAATCGCTTGTTCAGTTTCTTGAAACACATTCATTATGGTTTTGACTTCCCTGTTAAGTTCCTGTTCCCATTTCTGAGCATATGAATGCAAGCGTTGAAGACTTGGAGAAAATTGTGTTTGTAACATTTCCCTTCTTTCTTTCGCAACAGGGGAAAGAAAGTTGGCAACAGTAAGTTCAGAATTTTTCACAACAGCATGTTCCATTGATTGAATTTCATGTGTGAATGATTTAAAGTATTGAAATAAAGTAGAATCAGTTAACATGCTTAGCTTGTTTTGTAAATCGTTGTTATGTTGAAGTATAGTATCTAAGCACGTTTCATGATCTGCTTTAGTTTTGAAATGATTGAGTTGTGATTTACATTGCTCAAGTTCTTTTGTTAATGCCACATTTTTGTCTCTCAACTTTGCATTCAGTGCTTGACATTGGATGTTTTGATTTTGACAGGTCATAAGTAACATTCTCCATTCAGCGTCTGAATCAGTCAAAGGTGCATGTGGTTCAATTTGATCATTGTTATCATGTGCATTGTGCGTAATTGTTTCATCAAATGTACCATCTGGGTTTATTTGATCAGCATCAAATATAACCACTGTGGATATTTGATCAATTACGTGAGTAGATAACATAGAATCCGATTGAACAACTTGTTCCTCGTCTGAGACAGAAGCAGAAGGGGAAACAATGTCATATATCAGGCAAGGATTAGAATCATCTACCTGATACTGGTCATCAGTGTTATAGATAGGACTGGAATTACTTACTTGGATTACCTGTGTGTCAGTTATCAGTAACATAGCATCAGTTCCATCTAATTCATCTTTGACAGAAGCATAAGAGTTGTTGTTAGACACTGTGTGATCAATCTCAGGAGTAGAGTTGCGTGCTTCATTGTGAAGTGCCGAAAGATATGCTTGCAGATAATATGCACTTCCATGAGGTTTGCTAGATGTGTTATCCACATTAGTAGTATCATCTTCAAGCTTTCGTAGATTTGACAGCGGCAATTCCAGATAGCTATGAAGTGTGATAGGTGAAGCAGGGAGAATACTTTTTAGGAACTTTCTTTGGAGACATGACTGTAGTAGCTGATTCATTCGGAGTTATTGGTATGACAGATGCATGAGTTCAAGACGTTTCCACATTTCATGAGCACTGGCGTCAAAGTCCATTTTAGAGTAGATGGAGTTTGGAAGGCCTATTATGATGTACCAAACAGCTTGTTGATCAGCATCATATTCATCTAGGTCAGAACCAGTCAAAGTGTCTTAGTTTGTAGTTCAATGAACCCAGTTGAGTAAGCAATGAATTTCATTTGATATGGTCCTTGAAGAATGGATTTCAGTATGAGATTAGCTTATGGACGACCGTTAACCCATTTTAAGAATCGTCGTTTCCAAGAAGTGAAGTTACCAGGTAACAACATAGGTGGATATGTTTCATTACCAAAGTGTAAGACATGACGAGGGTCGGTACTGTGACGTGGAGTATAAGGAGAGTTTGAGTACGGTTGTTGAGACATGATGAAAGACTTGTGTGTAAATGGATCTTGTAGAAGGTATAAGTGTTATGCCAAGCCTTGAAAACTTTCCCAAGTGTGTTCTCGAAACTTTGTTGAAGAATATCTCGAAAAACAGTCAAAGTCAAAAGATCTCGAAAAAAATGTCAAAGTTCTCGAAAAATTTAAAGTTTCTCATAAAATGTCCAATTATCGAGAAATTTTGAAAAATTTTTCGAAAACTTCAGGTTTATGGAAATAAGAAAAGTTCTCGAAAGATTATGAAAAGATTTCGAAAATGTTCCAAAGATCTCGAAAACTGAAAGATTTCGAAACTTTTGAAAAGATCTCGAAAATTTTCAATTTTTTCGAAAAAATTGAAACAATTATCAAGATTATACAAGCTCAATAATATCCAATGATTCGAAATGTTTTCTTTCTTATACAAGAGAGAAAAGCACTGAGTAAGCAACAGAAACACCTTAGGAGCAAAAACCAAAGATCTCGAAAGAAATGGGTTTAAGTTTCTCGAAAACTTGTCAACTTTTGGCAGATTTTGTTTTTGTAAAAAGCAAGCCAAAAACACGTTTTTAATCCAAGATTCTTGTACAACTAACCTTAAAATGATGAGATCTTAAAGAAAGTTGCAAACTTGAACCACTTTTCAAAAATTTGAAAATTTTCGAAAAATAGGACAAAAGTACGAAACTTGAATTTTTTGAAAAAATTTGAAATTTTGTTGGTTGTTTGAGTTTGTAACACAAATTTGATAACAAAGATGTGATAGAAACGCGAAACAAACAAGAAAGTTGCAAGATTTTTGAAAAAAATAACGATTAAAAACAATATCTATGGATCATTAGGTACAAAAACAAAGGTTACACCTTCTTCTAGCGATTCATACCACTTGTTAGGTCACCATATTGTAAACACAAGTATTGATTTGATAGAAATAAGATGAGAAATAGAGTTTGGTTTATTAGATCAAATATGAAGAATAAAAGTGCAAGAGTTTCTAATGAAAATGAAATAACCAACAAGTTAAATGTTAACACAAGAGTCCTATTTATAGGTGAAGAGTAGGGCAACACTCCTCTCTTCCCTATCTTGTTCTATTCGTGGGCTTCTAGGCCCATTGGACGTATCATGGACTCTAAACGATTACATGAATAACTTAGATAAACTAGCAACCTATTACATGTACTGAAATAACCGAGACTTGATAAAACGTTGATAAACTTAGGTCCTAACACTTAAGTTCATACTGGGGAGATCCTAAAGCAATTTCTCAAAGGTCGTCTAGTGAGCGCCTACAGTGGAAACTTAGGGGTCCAAACTTCATAGGTCAAGGTTTAATGTACTACAAGTCACAGCCTGGACTCTGATACCATAATTGTAACACCCTAACCCGATAAGGGTAGAAGCACTACATTATGGTGACATATCAAAGCATATACTGACATATAACATAAGTAATACAAAAGAGTTCCAAAGGCTACAAAGGATTAATCTGAAATACAAGGTTACAAAAGAATAACAATGAAATACTAAGTAAGTTGTAAAACCTAAAATTTACAAAACATGTAAAATGACCAAATTGCCCCTGTAATTTAAAACTTAACCAACACATAGACATATTGATTAATTTGAATGGAGACTTATCTTTAATTGAACATGGAAGAATCAAGGGTGGAAAACTCTTGAAAAAGCTGTCAAAGTCGTCTAGGGTTTGTTCCCAAAAAGTTGCACACTAATGAATGAAAAAATAGAAAAGTATATATAGAAAATACACTCTGACGGCGTCAGCTTATACGCTCTGACGCCGTCACTTGTAAACTTACTCTGGGCCGTCACTCTTTAACATTACACCTGACGGCCTAGGATTATTAACACCTGACGCCGTCAGGTGTAAACATCACATTTTCTTCTTAGGGCATCACGTATAGTCAGAATCCACTCCTTTGTCTTGATTGGCTGACAGCGTCACCTTGTGACTCTGACGCCGTCAGGAAGGATTTCCAGCATTCTTTTGAGACATTGTCGTTTTCTTCACTTTATGCTCCAAAAACGTCCAAAACGATGTGTTTTCCAGAATTCTTCTCAAAAGTACCTAAAATGACAAAAGGAACGATTTAAGGCAATATTTGATCATATTAACACGAATTAGGGCTTAAATGACCCCCTAAAACGGGTACACTTTTCTCCTCATCAAATACCCTTACACTTGAGATTTGCTTGTCCTCAACCAAATAGGCTTTATTCCAATCAAAATATTAGTTAGGGGTCATTTAACACTAATATAAAAGTAATTACAACAAATAGTTATTCGAACCTAATCATAATAAGCACGGAAATCATACATTAGCACCTAACAAATAGTGTTTGGATACTCTCATCTCTCGGGTGTTTGATGAGACGAAAAGTGTTACGCTTTTAGGGGGGTCATTTAAGCCCTAATTCGTATAAATGTGATCAAATATTGCCGTAAATCGTTCCTTTTGTTAGTTTAGGTACTTTTGAGAGGAATTCTGGAAAACATGCATATTTGGACGTTTTTTGAGCATAAAAGTGAAGAAAACGACAAAGTATCAAAAGAATCATGAATTACTACCTGACGGCGTCAGAGTCACAAGGTGACGCTGTCAGCATACATTGACAAAAGAGTGAAAACTAATTTTCAAATGACGGGCCAGAAAGATTTGGAACTTTTACACCTGACGCCGTCAGGTGTTATATGGTGTAGGCCGTCAGGTTATAATTTAAAGAGTGATGGCCCAGAAGGAAATAGAGAGTGACGGCGTCAGAAGTGGATCTAGGCCATCCGAGAAACCTAATGGCGGCGAGCTGACGGCGTCAGCCTCTATAACCTGATGCCGTCAGAGTGTAAAATCTATATATAGTTTTTTATTTTTCATTCATTAAGTGGTGGAACTTTGTGGAGAACTTTTACCACCAAACCCTAGACGAATTTTCTGTACTTTTTAGGGTTTCCAACCCTTGGAACCCTCATGCTTAATTAAAGATAAGTCTTCACTTTAATTCAATCAATATGTCTATGTGTTGGTTGATTATCTCTTTTGCTTGTCTTTTAATTAACATGTGTAGCTAAATTCTCTTGTGTTTGCTTAGATCTAATGAAACCTAACTATTAATTATTGGTTAATTGATGTGTTGTTGTTTGTTGGGATGATTGTTCCATCAATGTTAGGCTCAAGAAAACTGGCCAACCTCCTTTATGGTAACGTGCTTGAACGTCTTGGGAAACATGTAGCCAAGGCATACTAGGCTATTAAGGTAGTATTTAACGCATGAGCCACTGTTTACAATCCCTATGGTTGTGCCGTGCATGGCATAGGAGGAGATAAGAGCTCATAGAATTGGAGAGATATGTATGCCACTCCATGAGTTATTAGGAATACACCCTTCATCCACACAAGTAACATACATATCAATTAACCGGTAAAAGATAGTTAGGGAGTAATGAAGTCTAAGTAAACACAACTTTTCTCCATATAGTTTTCACAACCAAATAGTTTAGTTATTTTATTTTATTTGCAATAGTAGTAATTTTGGGTTAGTTGACTAGCAACTAATTCCGCCCACTCCTTCAAAACCGAGATTTTACTTGCTTTCCTAAAAAAATATAAAAATACAAAAAGAATCTTCCTTCACCCTTAGATCTATTAGAGTAGTTTTTCTGTCCTAACGAACACTATTCCCTGTGAGAGAACGATCAATCCCCTGTACTTACCACTATCCTATACTACATCGGTCAGGTACTTTGCCTGGTGGGGTTGTAAGCCTCTTGAGATCCCTCGAGAGGTAAAACCTGTTGTAAGGTCACAAAACCACGCATCAAGTTTTTGGCGCCGCTGTCGGGGAATAGTTATTGTTTAGGTAGAATTTTTAATTTATTAGGTCTACTCATTAGATTCCTATCTAGTGAGATTTTTATTTTATTTTTACTAGCTTTCTTGTAGCCTATCTTTTTCTTTGTGCCCTTTGTTTGTAAAACCATTTTCATTTGTCATCATGGAGGATGAAATTCCATTTAGATCACTAACGATAGATGAACAATTAGTTTACTCGGATAGATTTGCTTCTTGTTGTTCCAATGAATTTTTAAGTGATCTTATGTATATACAAGAGGAGATGGGTGTAAAGTTTGATAGGTTTGATGAATTGTGTGCATGTGTGGCCTCTATTAAACAATCATTGTTAGGATCAATTCCTTTTAGTAAGACCCTTTGGAAAGATTTTGAGGAAAGCCTCCTAACCGTAAACCATAAGTTTAATGAATTAATGGGTTCGTACACATCACAACTTGAGGAAACAATTGAGGA
>LBNU01028377.1:9522-20379 GCA_014162995.1 Artemisia annua
TATATATATATATATATATATATATATATATATATATGTATATATATATATATATGGTTTGGATTTTTGATTTTCAAGAAAATTGACGTTTGGACAACACTTGAGACGATTTTTATACTAAAGCAATCCAACCGTTTAGTATCACAAATTTATTTTAAAATATTTTAAAACGATTTCGACTATTAGCCAAATTTTGTTTTAAAGAAACATTAAAACACGGTCCGATTAATGAGAATTACCAGTTCATCATAGTTTATAAAGTTCGCAAGATGATCTTTCATTTTATACAAAAATTTTGACCAATAAAATTCGGATTATCTAAATCAGTACCATCTCCGGAACACGAACACTATGGCGAACATCGCTATCACGGTCAAGTAAAAAAACTCAGTTAACAAACTTAAGGTCACTTCCTTCTCATGAGTCCTATTATATCACTTGCAGTCTCCAAGGTCCAACTGGTACGACTAAACCATTAATTGCGACTATGTTGGCTGACGGGTTGTTTCCCTAAGGCAACTAAGAACGTCATCCGACTCATCGGCTTATAATGCGGTGTATTAGGCTTTCTCACAACCAAGGGGTTGGGGAGACAAGGCATGTGACATGATGGCATAGGGCAATATTTGCGTGTTCATGTATCCAAAATAGTTTTCAAACAATACCAAATTATCAACCATTTACAACATTAATCCGAGTAACAACTTAAACCTAATTTAATTTCACAACTCATCAAACAAGAACTGTCATGAAATTAAGTTAAGTGTCGTTAAAAGGCTTAACGTCTTTGATGATAAACAAATTCTCAAAATAGTGTTTCCAAAATAATATATCCCAAAATAGTTCTCAAAATAGCATATCAATATAATGCATTTTCAAAATTGTGAAACCAATGTTGTCCGTCCAAAATAGTATTCGGAATTGTATAGCATATCCAAAATAGCGTATCCATATATATTTAGCAAAATATAGTGTGAGTTCTGTTTGCCTATAAGGATAAATAATATCAACGTACTAGTATGGGGAATGGTACGAAAAATACTCTTACTCGATTCAAATCAAGCCATATCATGTTAACTCAAGTCAATCACATCATAACAACCAAATCAAATCATGTCAAGGCACTTAAGTACGCAATTGCAAGCTCAAATATTGTCCCGGAAGCTAAAAGCTTCAGCACGCAGAAAGCAAAGCAACATAACCATAGATACACATAACACATAAGGCAGGTGTACACACATAGACCAATGTATTTTCAGGTGATCTAGACTTCGACTCCAACCAAACACGTTCCAAGGTAACCACCCCCATTATCCCATGATCGCTCCTGAATTAAGCATAGTTGATCAGGCTATGCGTAATTTAGGAACAATGATGGAATGCTCGGGCTAATCGACTCGCACCATGTTTGGGGTTTTATAAAAACTTTAGTCTGGTTATAGTTTAGGTTTTTATTTTAGAAAAACCGGTATTCTCTATAACCTGGCTCTGATACCAATCTGTCACACCCCGTCAAAGGCGGAAACACGGGATGTAACTGAGAAAGGCACATTGCATAACATCATAGATTCATACCTTACAGTTATTACAACATAAGTTTACAAAACATTCTTTGTGAAATATGTCTCTTTTGAAATCTTATCGTCTTGAAAACATAGTAGCATATTATCAAATGGTCCGACTCCAATAAACGTGCCTTCAAATACTTTAACAATGATCACCTGAAAATGGTACTAAAACGTCAACATAATGTTGGTGAGCTCGTAGGTTTAAGAGATAAACCATGAAGCTGTGAATCATATAGCGTAGGACAATAGTGAGCAAGATATACACAAATGTAACACTTAATGAAACCACGATGCGTGCGGCAACTGAACCTACCAAATTGTTACACACATGTTACCCATAGTGGGGAGCTACCCCAGATAGTACTATCAATTGTTTCAGCTCCAAAAGGAGTTAAATAGTTGCGCACAATTGTTACACACAACAAGGCACATATTGCAATCAATCACATATTGTCCAAAATCATGTAAACAGTAATCACAGCATGAAAACATTTAGAAACATCGAGTACCATTTCCACCCCAAGGAAAAACATATTAAAAAAATGGGGCTACGAGAACTCACCTCAGCACATGATGAACAAGGTAGCACAAAACAGTATCAACAAGTAAGGCACAACGGTACACGATCGGCACAACCTAATAAATAGTTTATCTCAGAAAATGTCCCAAAATAGTATAATGCATATGAGTTTTTCAAAGACAAAGTGTTTTAGTTTTCGTGGAAATATTCGTATCAATATTCGTAAAAAGTCCAGTATCAAAGTCGTAAGAGAGTTTAGTATAAATGTTTCGTGTGGTGGTATGAAAACCCAGACCCAAAATGTAACTCACGCCAAAGTATAATATATATCCCAATATATTATATGAGTAGTAAAAGAACAGTCATGACGCAAACTCAAGTCGAGAAACAAATGACAAAGAGAAGTAAAACAATTAATGACAAAGGAAGAATGTCAATAAAATAGGTCGATTGGTAAGTTTCGGTATTTACCCCATAATCCCATGTATTTTGTATAAAAAAAAACAATTGTTTTATTAGTAAATATAAGTTTGTAATCATAATTCAAAAAAATAAAAGTTTTCGATTTAAATGAATACTCTTCAATATTTGAAGAGTTTATTATAAAAGGTCTTTCGTAAACAAAGTCTAAGCATAGAACTTTTACAAAGATTTCGCTATTACCCGATCGCTTATAAATGTTTTCAAGTCGAAAGACTTCGATATAATTAAAATTTTCTCAACCAATTTAATAGAAAACAACGTTTATGTTTCAATCGTGTTTATTAATTATTGTCCACTAAACATTGTTTTCATATTGTAAGTCACGTTACGAATCTTAATATATTATATTCATCCGAGTCTAATATATTATATTCGTCTCATGTCCATTAGTCCAATATGAATCAAATGTCCAAATTGTCCAACAATCAAAGAGATATCAATATAAGTCCAATAATGACAATATAATCCAATAATTTATCCAAAACGTCACAATTTAATAAGGTCAATCCGATGTCAAGTATCAAGTCCCGAGACGTTATCCGAAACTTACCAAGGATATCAAAGTCAACTTAAAACAAATCTCGTTAGTCAAACGTTTAATACCCGCTAAAATATACACTAGTTTAATGTGACAGACCAAACTAAATGCACCCTGACTTGGGGCTGTTGACGCCCGTTACCAGAACATATTAAATCCAATCCAATTTAAATCACAAAGCAAACGCACTCAAAAAGTTTATAAGAATAAGTTGGACAAATAAGTTGGAGATAAGCTGTAAAAATAAGCTCAAGCCAAACGTACCCATGTTGACTGTAAGACCAATCTAATCTTACTCGACAAGTTAGAAAATTAATACAAAACATAAGTCGGAATGTCAGCTCAAGCAAATATGTACACCCTAACCGCGACTCAATGATACACACCCATAATAGGTTTTACCAGCTAGAACGGGCAACAAAAATAATAAGCAAATCTACGTACCAAACGAGACCAAACCATCACCCTGTGCGGGTTACTTCTTGTGACCGAGAATCAAAAACAACAAGCACCCTATACGGGTCACTATTTCCGCAAGACCAGCAACATCCAATTGAATGAGTATATCTAAATCAAATTAGATTCGAGACACTAATGAGCAATACACAACCCGAGGTTGAACCCACGGATAACTCGTGACTCAACTGAGTCAACTCGGAACCCAAACGGGTTTTATGACCCGACTCGTACGGGTTCGACCTGACCCGTGTTCAACACAAATCACACCACGAATTTAACCAAAAGCCACACGAAATTTATTCAAAACAAGTCAGTTTTTATTCCACAAAACTATTAGATAGATACATGTTTGGTTTTTTTAAATCACAAGAAATAGATGAAAATGGTTGTGGTTATTTAGACATACCAAAGGAAAGAGGGAAGACGAGGTGAGGAGATTAATGCGACCACAAAACCATGAGCAAATCCCCAATCTACAAACCCTAACGTGACCATTCACCCTAAACTGATCAAGGTACACGAACTCTTTAGGGCTCCAACGGCGGCGGCGGCGGCGGCATTCAGCAGTGGAGGAAGGGAGGCGGCGCTGGAGTCTTGGCCGGAGGTGTGAGAGGAGGAGGGATAGAGTAGATAGAGAGGCTAGGGTTATATGTGAATGTGTGATGATAAAAATGAAACCCAGTAATCCATCCCTACTGTTTATTATAAGTTTTAACAGAAGTGTAAAGAGTGTGATTTTTGAGGCAAGTGAAGTAAACAAGAGTAGACATTGTTTATAGATATAACACCAAACCCAAGTCCCTTAAGCACCATATGTGTCTATCTAAGTTGGGCAAGAATTTGAAATGGTGGAGGGGACCTCAAAGATGGTGCCNTTGGACTTATTTCAGCACATGGTTTTTGGTTTAGATATAGGGTGGACGGTTTTAGCTTATTGAGGAGGGGGAAAATTCGAAATTTTATATAGTATAGAGTAGTGGTGTGAGGTATGGTTAATTACTTGGTCAGTTGGTGCAAAAACTGTGCGCGAGTGAGCTAAAATGCAATTTGTACGCGTTTATTGTGAGACTTGTAAAATAAAATGTCATAACATATAAAATAACTCTAATAGAGCCGTAATGTGTTAATTTAATGTAGGCCATGCCCGGTCCAGTGTCGGTACGCCTTAAAAGTCGTTTTTCACGTTTTGCGTGATTTCTTCTCGTTATCAAATCAAATGAGTTCCAAAAAGCTCAAAAGTGAAATATAATTAACAATAAACATTCTTTATTATTTAAATAAGTTTGAAAATTCACTAGTTCACCAATAGTTTCAAGTTTCATGAACAATTATTGCCCTAAAAATGCCAGTTGCTACAGTCTACCCCCGTTAAAAGAATTTTGTCCTCAAAATTCAGTTAGTGCCACTATCGAAAAAAAGTGTGGGTACTTAAGTTTCGTCTGGTCCTTTCGTTCCCATGTAACTCATGTCCAAGGTCTAAGCTCAGCTAAACTTATTATTAAAAACTTGTCTCATCTAAGTTGCTCACTACCCTAACGAGGGTTTCTGTTGGCTTTTCAACAACACGAAATAAATCATCAAGCTGACATCTCATGGGGTGATAACTAGTTGATCTCCAGCTAGGCCATACTTACGGTTCCTCACTTGTTAACCACTACAATTCAGGGGTTGCTCATAAATCCGTATGACCAATTCCTACTAACGAAACAACTAGTCTAGTGTAAGCGATCTAGTCACCTATACTAGAATCAACAAGACCAATGCTTGTACGTAGATCTCAACGAAGATCAGGGTCACAACGAAGGAATCTAGAAGTCAAATTAGGTCTTCAGTATGGTAGTCACCACTTATGCGGCAAAGTCAAACACTAATAATAGTCTTAACTTATGACAACTTTATCCAAGCTCGCCCTTTTGAGAATAGCAAATTAAGCGGTCTAAGGTAACTACCGCGTGGTTAGTTTTGATAGAGTGAACTTTCTCCTCCTTGAGCAAAATCATCAAAGCCTTAAGCAAATTTTTCTGTAGCTTAAGTTGAACGTCAACTTACATCTAGCTTAATCTCACAACTCATCAGACAAGAACCGTCACGAGATCAAGCTAAGTAGCAAGCTGAATTCCATCTTAAGCCAAGTAACAACTTGATTTTGGCTCAATCTCGCAACTCATCAGACAAGAACTGTCACGAGATTAGGCCGCATATCAAGTTATTGAGAAAGAGAAATTTAACGTCCTTGATGGTTTGGCTCAATTTGGGATTGCAAACGCATCATCAGAAATCTATAGCTAAGTTTGGAGAGTTTAGCGAAGAAGATCAGAGATACTGTTGAGGTCAGAGATACTGTTGAGGTAACTGTGTCACTTATAGGAAAATTGGTAGAGGTGACAGGGAAAGAAACTATGTCTACAAGATTACATAGGTAGGCTTTGAAGGAGGTTTTATAATTCGAATAGAAGAGCTAAATTAGTTCCCGTATATGTATAGGATTCTCAACGGTTACAATTTTTGCAAAACATCAGGTACCTATCGAGGAGAAAAGTATCAGTCGTCCTTTATCCGGTCTTTATCCCAAATGGTTTTTAAGATTTGTAGTGCTAAATTTTTTTGTATAATCAATAGAGAGCAAATGTTGTTAGGATGAAATCAAGTTACTTGAAGTTAGACTTACATGTACGGAATGAAGTATGAGGGTGTAGGTCTCGCACGAACACTCGTTACTCATGTGGGGAGTTTAGTCGATCTGCTAGAAGCTACATTGTTTATTCAACTTGTAGAAATGGTGGTTCTTATGGATACCGTGAGGCCGGTGTATTCTTCAGGGGAGTGTGGTCTATGATAGGGGTTGTTCTAAAGATTAAAATGACAAGAAAACAAAGACGTTAACGCAAAAGGGGATGAGCTTTTAAAGCGATTGATGAGGAAGTAAGGGTAGCGCCGGGTGTTTTGTCCGGTGTCTTTTTCTTCTATAACATACTTTCTTTCGTCTGTCGTTTGGTGCCAAAAAGATGTTTGGTAACTCCTTATACTCTTATGTGAATTGCAAATCAACGAAACCAAGTGAGGTGCTAGTTGTAAAATTTGTAGATGGATGATAATTTGTTACTAAAGAAATCATTGATGATATCCTAATTGGTATTGATGGAAGGAAAAATTCTGGTGGAGTAAGTTCCAGGTCAGTTAGGTGGATTTGAGGTGGTGACTTGCATGGATTTTTTTTTTTATTTTATTTTTTTTTATTTATTTTTTTTTTTGGCCATGAATTTGGACGAAATTGTACATGACAGGAGAGATCATTGTAGTTGTATCTCTGAATGAAGGAACGATCATCGTCAACGAAGGTCATAGAAGTAGCGATGTAGAGGTAATGCATGAAAGTTTCCGAATGTGTGAAAAAGGTTGTTCTAAGGCAATTTAAAAAGTGGGAAGGAATGTCCAACTCGTGGCACGGAGTTGGCAGTCATAGTTTTGAAGTAATATCATGGAGGCGATGTTTTTATGGTACACAGTGTGCTATCCGCTCAAATCACAAAAGTATTATGTACATGTTTCGTAAGGAGGTTCTCATAATCAGGCAAAAGTGTGAACGGGGTTAGCAAAGAGTTTCGATATTTGGTGTCCTTATCATGTAGGAAAAATTTGTTGACGTAAGCATCCGAAATGCATAGTAGAATCCAATAGAGTTCGGTCAATGAGGATAGAGATCATTAATAGCCTCACAGCGGAAAAAAAACTTTTAAGGGAAAAGCCCTTGGTGTAAAAACATTAGGGAAGAATGTGTCGTCAAGTATGCATGAATAGCTGAAGACGATGGTCTAAGTGCTCAATTCGTCTAGATAGGACTAGGATATTTATAACGACTCAAAATTGTCGTCGAGTGAATGCTATGTCGAGAGATGTTTATCTAGTTATAAGTGAACACCAGACGTCGTATGTCCCGGTGCAACTTCTTGATATCCAAATGTTACAGTGTAGTTATCCTCCAATGTGACTAAGTTATCTAGGACTCCAAAAGCCACGTTTTCTTTTAAGCCATTCACACAGACTATTTAATCCAACTCGCTTCGATCATTATGAGAGTCTTATCTTCTGGGATGAGTAGGAAAGTTGTACTTCGAAGGAATAGTGTCAAGGCACGGCACACTGCACCTGACAGTCTCGGACAGAGGTGCTCGATTCACTTCTAAGGTCGCATAGTATGTAGGTATTGTGATTATCCTCGAGGTTTGTTCATGAATGGTGCGTGTTCACTCTTGGAGTCATGGTTTTTTAAATTGTTAACATCATTTACTTGTGTAAGACTTTATAAAATTTTGACTCTAAATGTAGTTTGGAGCAACTTTGTTCGAAACTTTTCGATGGTTATAGTCGAGTGAAAAGATATGTCTACAAAAATTGAAAATTTGAAATAGCAATTATATATACATGAATATATATATATATATATATATATATATATATATATATATATATATATATATATATATATATATATATATATATATATATATATATATATATATATATATATATATATATATATATATATATATATATNCAAGATTTCTAAGCTTGCTTTGGAGGATCACTTCGGGAGTATGGTTACAACAAAATGAAAGTTAGAAGCATTATGATCAAATGATTAGTGAGAGTGTTTAATGTTCCTAACTACTAATCTAAAAGAATGAAGAATATAGAGAGAATGTGTGTGTAGAAGGGATGAGAAAAAATGAAGAAATAGCCTTGGATTTATAGGCAAAGAAGTCATGTGATGTCAAAGACATGATGGGTCATGGGTTATGAAATTTGGTTCATGGGTCATGGACTTTGGGTAATGGGTCATGGATTTTACCCATTGTGATGTCATGCATGAGTCATGGGTTATGAACTTTGTGTTATGGGTCATGGACTTTGGGTCATGGGCCATGGATTTTACCCATTGTGATGTCATGCATGATGTAATGCACATTAATGCACATTTAATGCATTATGTAATTAATGCACATGGGCCATGGGTCATGGGTTTTGGGTTTTGGGTTATGGATAGTCCAAGTCATTTACATGTTTTAGGGGGCGTTTGGTATCCGGTTTTTTAAACATGGGTTTGGGTTGATGTCCAAAATTTATTGTTTGGTTCAAATGAATTAAAACAAGGGAGTGGTTCCCAAATAGTGAAGAGAGAGAAAAGTCAAGTAGGGGCCCTCTCAATTCTTCATCCATTCATTGTTTATTTTTTATATTTTATTTGATATTTTAATTTTAATTCATATTATAATATATATACAAATATTATTTTCTATTTCTTACCTCAAATCCAAATCTAAATTTTAAACCAAATTTGAATCGAAATCCAAATCCTAATCATAAACCCATCTACAAACCAATCAGGGCCTTATTTAACTATGTATTTTTACAAAAGTGTAAGTAACAATAGTTACTTATAAGTGTTTTATAAAACTGGTTTTGAATTTATGTAAACTATTTAACTGGATGTGTTTAATGGTTTATTAGGGGATTGATCATAACGCAACATAACAAACATGTACGAGCGTGTGTTGTAGCGTACAAGGACTTGAGACGTCGAGAGGTGTAGAAAGTATGTTGAGACCAAATATGATTGCGAGTAACTTGTACATTTTACGTTATGTATTACAAGTTATATGGTTTGTCATCAACAAAACAAACGAGACTGTATTGATTAAATATCGTAATATTTGCACTAACAGTACAAATTCTAGAATATTTTAATCGTGGGACATACGTTATTATTGCTCAATACGCCGTATTGTAGGAGCCAATATGCCGTGTCGGCCAGATTTCAGAGACCATAAAAAAAGATATGTAACGATTGTTGCAGGACAAAACTATATGGAAGAGTAAAATGTCGTTGTTTAAAGACACTTAAAGTAGAAAAAAAGTCAAAACGACGTTGTTTTAGGCCATATATAAACGACCCCATTTAAATCCGCAAATCTATATTATAGTAATTTTACGTTAGAGTATACATGGATTGATATTTTCATTCCTTCTTGATTATGATGACCGTGAACGATGGTGCTGATAACGTGTTATAATTAAGTAGTTTTATTACAAGATTACCATTATAATCAAGAACTTTTAAGACATGCTAAAGAATCATTAGAGAAAGATTTAATGTAAGTTACCTATTATCAGTAGGTAAACTTTGGTGCAATTCGTTTCATAGACATGAAGGGGTATTTATACTACTACATTTCACTATAGATTTCATCTCATTCACCAATGTATTATATTGAGAGACATGTTATTGGCCTATTATTGATCTAAAAGAGAAAAAGGTGGCAAAATGCATATGTTTCTTAAGCAGATATTCATAACACACTCATAATCAAACAACTATAACAGTTTAATTACTACGAGGGTGGGGGTTAATTTGTGAATAACTATCGGTATTGCAATCGGAATGGGTTTATATACCACCACCTTTGTTGGGTTTAAAAAATGCTTAAAGTTGAAGGTTTGATTTCTATTTTTAATTAGTAAACCTTCTAATCAAACAATTGAATGAAAGTCATTCTCTCATTTCCGCACCCTCAAACCAAATATGCAATTTTAGAACAATAAACTCTAGTTATAACTAATTCGCCAAAGTTTTATTTTCGGCTAATAGCTTCTATGAAAATTCACCGAACAACACTCATACCATCAAACTTCGTATTGATAAACCTCACAGCCAAACACACCCATAATAGCAACGCCCAACTTAAATCCTAGAGAGATCTCAAATAATATAAAACCAAGACTTGTAACAAACAACAAACCCACACTACACAAAAACCTTCACAAAATTTCAATCAACTCAATTCTCTCAGACCCATTTCAATTCTAAGGTACATAACTCATTTTAACTCAATTCAGTACTAATTCACCTTCAATTTTGAATCTTTTTGAACAATTGAGCTGTGATTTAGGTGTTTTTATGGGTTTTTGATTCTGGGTATTGTTTAAGATTCATTTTGGTGTGTAAAGATGGGATCTTTATGTTGTTTTTGGGTTTTTTATTTTTGATCTTTGATGAATTATGAATTGTTGTAATTGATATGTTTGATTTGATTGTTTTTGGTGTTTGAATAATGAATTGATTTGATTTTTGTAAGAATTCTTTTGTTATTTTTAGTTGCATGATTGTAGGGTGTTTTATGCAATTTGTGTTGTGTGATCAGTTTGTTAAGTTTATGTGGTTATGTATATGCAAGTTAGCAATTTAATTTTTTGGGATTATATGTTTTTTTTTTGTTGTTGCGGGATTCGTT
>LBNU01028378.1:8142-32453 GCA_014162995.1 Artemisia annua
CATCAGAGGTCCACTGAGCTTCAGGTTTAACTAAACCTTCAGCAGTTTTAGGGACATATGGATCCTCATTGATCAGTGTGATGTAATAAGGTTCCATCCCAGTTAAGTAGCAAAGCATGCGCTTTTTCCACTTGTTGAATTTTCCAACTTCGAGTCGGGGAGCAGTAGCATTATAGCTTCCTCCCTTTTTATCGACTAGTTGGGGTACATCATTATCAGCCATGGTAGGATCTTGATTTTAAAAACTTTTGAGCACTCTGTTGTTTTGAAAGTTTTATAAACCAGAGGCTCTGATACCACTTGTTGGTCCCTTTTACTTGGTTAATGGTTAACTACAAAGTTAATCTAACCAAGTTCCATAGCATAATGATGCAAAGATTAATAACTAAGAATTAAAAACGTAAAAGATAAGAAACAAGATTTTTCAACGTTTAACTCTTTATTAGAAATTAATCAAAAGAATTATACCCAAGTGTTTGCGGAACAACACTTGAGATTGAAATGACAAGTATGGTATGGTGTTACTCCTCACTAAACTTAAGCTATGCTTAAGTAGCAACAAAAGACCCACTAAGCTATCTTAAGGATGGTTGCTATTTGGAGAGAGTAAAGATTAGTTTGTGAATGTCTAAGCATTAAGTGCACAAACTCCGCAACCTTTCCTCTCTCTTATGACTCCTATTTATACACAAGTATATTACAACCGTTGTGAAAAAGACAAAGATTACATCAGCCTAGTTGAGACAAAATACTTACGTATTTTGTCTCTGTTACATAAGTCTATTTTGGGTATAGGACAATGCAACTTTCTGAGGTTCAGATATGACACCATCCTGAACTCACACCATTCAGAGAAAGTTTGACTTTACAAGGATACTGACACTCTTTGTAATTTCAAACGTTTCCCTCCTTGTCCCGCCCATTCTTCAGGCTTCATGTCTTTAATCTTCAGTCTTTAGCTTTTGTTGCTTCAGTGAGGAATAACTTGGGATTCAGTGAGTTATTGTCATCACTCACTGAATCCATCACCTTCTTCTTTGGCTTAGGTGCCAATCACTGAGAATCCGCCTCACTGAATGGAAAGCTTTTCTTCTTAAGCTTGTCCTAAGCATCCTGAAGATGACTCACTGAGTGACTGTTCACTCAGTGACTTGATTGTGTTAAAGGTTGTTAAACACTTAGGTTATTTTATGTTCAAATACTAGTTTAAGAGAATTTGGGAATTCAGTGACCCAACAGTAACTTTGAATCTTCATGATTGCAACCTTATAGGAGTGCTTCCGATATCAATAGGTAATCTTACTGAGCAACTCAACTTTCTAAATTTAGGAGACAATCAATTATTTGGAACCCTCCTATCAAGTATAGGTAGTCTAGTTGGCTTGACCACTCTACATTTAGGACTAAATCGATTCAAAGGAAAAATCCCCGCTACCATTGGTAAACTTAAAAAGCTACAAATTCTTATTCTAAATAGCAATCAATTTTCAGGGCCCATCCCTTATACCATCGGGAACTTATCATTGTTGACTGAACTTTTTTTATATACCAACAAATTAGAAGGCCATATTCCATCAAGCCTTGGGAAGTGTAAAGAACTTAATGGTTTAGGCCTTAGAAACAATAGACTCAGTGGAAAAATACCCAAGCAACTTCTTCAACTTCCATCACTAACTTATTTTTTAGATCTTTCTCAAAACCACCTGTCTGGTTCAATTCCGTCAGAGATTAAAGATCTCAAGATGTTGAGTGAGCTCTATTTATCTTATAATAATTTGTCAGGCACCATTATTAGTAGCCTTGGTGAGTGCATTAGCCTTATAAGGTTAATCCTAAAAGGCAACCTATTCCAAGGCATAATACCATATTCATTAAGTTCCTTGAGAGGATTGAAGGTACTCGACATTTCTCAAAATAATTTATCAGGTAAAATTCCTCAATTCTTAGAAAAATCGAGTTCCTTAGAAATTTTGAACCTATCCTTTAATGATTTTGAGGGTGAAGTACCGGTTGTAGCAGTGTTTGCCAATGCAAGTGCATTTTCGGTTTTGGGGAACAATAGGCACTGTGGTGGTTTGGTTACACTTGAGTTGCCCAAATGCAAGGAGACGAGTAGTAAGAAAAAAAGGTTTCCTTTCTTCATATTAGTCATTGTGATTGCACCGACGTTGCTCATCATATTATGTTGTGTGTATCTTTTGTATAAGAAGAAACACAATGGTTATCCATCTCAATCTTTAGACAATGAAAGGTTCTTGAAAGTTTCATACAATGAGCTTCTCAAGGCTACTGATGGCTTCTCTAGAGAAAATTTGATTGGTGAGGGTGTGTTTAGCTCTGTTTATAAAGGGATCCTCGATTATGATGATGACAAATATGTTGCAATCAAAGTTCTACATCTTCAAAAGCTTTCTAGCAGAATGTGAAGCTTGGCGGAATATTCGACACCGTAATTTGTTAAAGATAATAACTTCATGCTCAAGTGTTGATTTTCAAGGCAATGATTTTAAAGCTTTGGTTTACGAGTTTATGCCCAATGGAAGTATACACGATTGGCTTCATTCAAGTGCAAATACATCGAAACTCAACCTTCTTCAAAGAATAAATATTCTTAGAGATGTTGCAACCGCACTTGATTATCTTCACAATCACTGCCAAACAACGATTCTTCATGGTGACTTGAAGCCTAGTAACATTCTACTTGACGCTGATATGGTGGCTCATGTTGGAGACTTTGGTTTAGCTCGACTAGTCGGTACAAACTTAAACCAAAATAGCGCAACCGGGGTTAAAGGAACAATTGGTTATGCACCTCGAGGTAATATATGATTCTTGAATTCCATGATGCTTATATTCATACTTACATATTACAGTTTTGTAAATTAACTAATTATTTTAATTTGTAGAGTATGGTATCGGGAGCGAGATGACAAGTAGTGGGGATGTCTACAGTTTTGGAATATTGTTACTAGAGGTGATGACTGGGAAAAGGCCGATAGACGACATGTTTAAGGAAGGTCTTAGCCTGCATAAATTTGCTTACATGGCATTACCAGATCATGTGATCAATGTTATTGATGGTGATGCAATTGTGTTGCAAAGTACGGAAGCGAATGCGAACAAAATGGAAGAATGTTTGGTTGCAATTATCAAGATTGGAGTATTGTGCTCTGTGGATTCACCACCACAACGGATGAAAATTGAAATTGCTGTCAATGAGTTGCAGCATATTCTAGATGTACTTTTAAATTTATAAGGTACTTTGTTCTCCTTGTTTGTAAAATTTGATTTACATGAGTTTGTTAATAAATCATCACTAACTTGGTTTTATTTTTGAATACTTTCAGGTCTAATACCAAGCTTTCTTGGTGAATTTTGAAAGTAACTGCAACAAAGAGCGGTGCATGTCATAGTTATTGATGGAATATGATGATATTTGATTATGATTGTTGCATGAATTTGGATTAGGATGTTGTAATTTTGGCGAACTGGATGTGTATAGCTGTATACTCATTTATTCTTTCACTATTATCAATTTTAAGTTGTATGTGAATAACTCTGGACATGTAACTTTATCGAAGGCGATAGGGGTTAAAAAAATGAAAAATTTAACAATTTAGCAGTAATCTTACTGATTGTTTCCTGTGGATGTTTAATCATATGGTCATTTAAGAAAGAACTTCCAAATTTAACAATTTAGCAGTAATCTTACTCATTTCTTTAACTAAGCTAGCTCCAAAAATGCCTTCCTCGACTGACCTTTTTAAGTATGCGAATAACTCCTTCATAGAGCGCGCAGTGAACAAATATAAAGTGATAGGACACGACTGACCTTTTTAAGTAGTGCATACAGCTTTTTTTAACGAAGTTGCTGAATTTGGAATATCAGTCATCAATATGACGTCATATACTCCACCAATATCTGTCTCATTAGCCCTCTCCCACACCTTACTTCCTGAAAGCCTCGTTGATCGCCGCCTCGAGGAAGAGTCTTGTCCCGTGACACTACCATCATGGCTACTATATGTATCCGTAAAATCTTCCTCCGAGAAGCTGAGAGTCGTTGCTGATGCAACTTCTGGTACATCGTTCTTAACGACAGACAAGACTCCCGCAAGCTCTTCCCATTCTCCAGCATCAAAGTGAACCGCAGGGGAAATTATTTGCCTTGATGGAGTAAGGGGACATTCAGGCTGTCAGCTCTGCCTGTCCCGAGCCTGCTCAAGGTTGGCCAGGACGTTTGGGATAATTGTGCACCTTATATTTTCCGCATTCAAATCTTGGAAGTGCACTATTGAAGCTCCCTGCTGATTGGTCCTAAAACAGTCAACTAATATTAACCAAGGATTTGGTCAACAAAAGTCAAACTATCAAAGACACAATGCAAAACCAAGGAGTATAGTTATTCCCGGGTCGTTAAAGTCCCAAGAGATGTGATATTCTGTATAAAAACGAGTTTAGGATCACAATATGTTGAATAGAAAGAGAAATATATGAACAAAAATCGATCACTTTAAAGAAAGTTGAAATCTGTAAATCACAGTGACTTAAATGCAAATTAAATAAAATAAAAATATTTGACTAAAATTAAAATGATGATTTAACTATTTATAAAAAATAAATACTAATTATAATAACTAAAACAAAAACAAATTACCTAAATGATAAAAATAACTTAGAAAAAAGAAAATTAAATTCTAAAAATAAAATATTATATTATTATTATATTAATTAAATATTAATTAATTAATAAAAACTATTTAAAATTTATTTAAAATCTAATTAGTTAAATCTAAAAATGTTTTACACTATAAATTTAACTTGGAAATTTATAAAAATAAATTCTAAAAATCTAAAATAACTTAAAAGATTGATAAAAATTAAAAATAAATATTTTTGTCTTTTTGTGGAGTTTTTATAAATTAAAAACTATATTATTAATTTAAATATAATTAAACTAAATAAAGGGTGAAAAATAAAAAAAATGAAAAGGGAAAATTATAAAACTATTTTTTATAGGTTCTAATAAAGTTTATAAACTTAAGAAAATTATAAAAATGAAATTTATATAAAATCTAAACAACTATTCTAATTTTTATTTGGTTTTTATGTTTTAAGTAAATTAAATAAAATAAAATGTAAAAACTATAAGGACTGAATTAAAAATTCTTGAAAAATTACTACCAACTTAAAATTAAACAAGGAATCTAGGAAAAATATAAAAACACACTACTGTAGTACAATTTTTAACAATTTCTAATTATTTAACAGTTTTAACTAAATATTAAATAAACTATTATTAAATCTAATAAATACAAGAAAGGCACAGAAAATTCTAGGAAAATTACTACAACTATAAAATATAACAAAGTAATTTAGAAAATTATAAAAACAGGTAATCACTTAACAAAATATTTAAAAGAAAAATTAAAATTAAAAATGTTAAATAGAAGTTATCACTTTTCTTAAAAAGTGATGATTTTTGGTTTTTCTGTTTTGACCCTGTTTAGGACTTGGCAATGAACAACTTTTGTAAAGAGACTTGGTTTAGAACTCAAAAACAAGAAGATTGGACACACATGTTTATCACAGGTTCAACACTTGGGAAAATTTTGAGGATTTGGATTTGCAAATGATGAACACAGATTACACAGAGCAAAGACAATGGTCAAATGTGATCAAAGTAAACAAATACAACTTAGAACAAGTAAAAACAACAACTAGAGGTCACAGAACAAACAAGAACATGAAATGGTACTAATACTAGGACTCACAGAACAAAACTCAGCCAATCAACCGATTTCTATCCTATGTAGAGTCCACAGCACAACACCAAATAACAAAACAAGACTAGATATCAAAAGACTACCTAGCAGAGATCACAAAGCAACAAGAATCTCAGTAAATGGCCAAGTATCAAACATAGGAGACCTAAATGAAATTTGGTTAAAACTGAGAATGGCAACTAGTCACAGTACAATGCACAAGTGCAATTTGGGTACACAGACTAGCACAAAGGTTCCAGTTAGTCTACTTATGCTTAAACTATTTAGAATAACTCAAAACATTCAAAACATCAGCACAATAATACATAAAACAAGGATTCACTAGAAATCAAAATACTAGGATTACACATGATCACTTTGAACACTGAGCAAACAAGATAACAGATACAGCCCTAGCAAATGATAAGCAAAGTAAAAAAGCAAGCATATACACTTAAAATAGGCCAGGTTAACTTCACAAACAAACAAGAATCATGTAATTTGGACAAGTAATGAACTCTGTGCAAGTCCAAGAAACTTCACAAAGAAACAAGAATCATGTAATTTGGACAAGTAATGAACTCTGTGCAAGTCCAAGAACTTAAGGGTTTGGACTGTGCACAAGACACTTTTTTGGAAATCTTGTGAAATTAAGCACTGAATTAAGCTACAAAATAAGCAAACTAAAATTTGACAAAATTACAACAACAAGATAAGCAACAAGACTACAAGATCACAAAAGCACAGACTCAGCAAACAAGTACAATGATCATAATGAAATTGGCAAGTTTATTCAAAAATCAGAAATATGAAATTTTGACTTTTAAGTAAAACTTGTTCTTTGACTTTATTGAACTTTGGATCAAACTTAGCTACTGAATGTGATGTTATATGATCAAACAAAACTATCACAAGCTATTTTAACAAGTTTAGAACATGCAAACAAGATTTGGCAAAAGTCCCAAGAGATGTGATATTCTGTATAAAAACGAGTTTAGGATCACAATATGTTGAATAGAAAGAGAAATATATGAACAAAAATCGATCACTTTAAAGAAAGTTAAAATCTGTAAATTACAGCGACTTAAATGCAAATTAAATAAAATAAAAATATTTAACTAAAATTAAAATGATGATTTAACTATTTATAAAAAATAAATACTAATTATAATAACTAAAACAAAAACAAATTACCTAAATGATAAAAATAACTTAGAAAAAAGAAAATCAAATTCTAAAAATAAAATATTATATTATTATTATATTAATTAAATATTAATTAATTAATAAAAACTATTTAAAATTTATTTAAAATCTAATTAGTTAAATCTAAAAATGTTTTACACTACAAATTTAACTTGGAAATTTATAAAAATAAATTCTAAAAATCTAAAATAACTTAAAAGATTGATAAAAATTAAAAAGAAATATTTTTGTCTTTTTGTGGAGTTTTTATAAATTAAAAACTATATTATTAATTTAAATCTAATTAAACTAAATAAAGGGTGAAAAATAAAAAAAATGAAAAGGGAAAATTATAAAACTATTTTTTATAGGTTCTAATAAAGTTTATAAACTTAAGAAAATTATAAAAATGAAATTTATATAAAATCTAAACAACTATTCTAATTTTTATTTGGTTTTTATGTTTTAAGTAAATAAAATAAAATAAAATGTAAAAACTATAAGGACTGAATTAAAAATTCTTGAAAAATTACTACCAACTTAAAATTAAACAAGGAATCTAGGAAAAACATAAAAACACACTACTGTAGTACAATTTTTAACAGTTTCTAATTATTTAACAGTTTTAACTAAATATTAAATAAACTATTATTAAATCTAATAAATACAAGAAAGGCACAGAAAATTCTAGGAAAATTACTACAACTATAAAATATAACAAAGTAATTTAGAAAATTATAAAAACAGGTAATCACTTAACAAAATATTTAAAAGAAAAATTAAAATTAAAAATGTTAAATAGAAGTTATCACTTTTCTTAAAAAGTGATGATTTTTGGTTTTTCTGTTTTGACCCTGTTTAGGACTTGGCAATGAACAACTTTTGTAAAGAGACTTGGTTTAGAACTCAAAAACAAGAAGATTGGACACACATGTTTTTCACAGGTTCAACACTTTTGAATATTTTGAGGATTTGGATTTGCAAATGATGAACACAGATTACACAGAGCAAAGACAATGGTCAAATGTGATCAAAGTAAACAAATACAACTTAGAACAAGTAAAAACAACAACTAGAGGTCACAGAACAAACAAGAACATGAAATGGTACTAATACTAGGACTCACAGAACAAAACTCAGCCAATCAACCAATTTCTATCCTATGTAGAGTCCACAGCACAACACCAAATAACAAAACAAGACTAGATATCAAAAGACTACCTAGCAGAGATCACAAAGCAACAAGAATCTCAGTAAATGGCCAAGTATCAAGCATAGGAGACCTAAATGAAATTTGGTTAAAATTGAGAATGGCAACTAGTCACAGTACAATGCACAAGTGCAATTTGGGTACACAGACTAGCACAAAGGTTCCAATTAGTCTACTTATGCTTAAAATATTTAGAATAACTCAAAAAATTCAAAACATCAGCACAATAATACATAAAACAAGGATTCACTAGAAATCAAAATACTAGGATTACACAGGATCACTTTGAACACTGAGCAAACAAGATAACAGATGCAGCCCTAGCAAATGATAAGCAAAGTAAAAAGCAAGCATATACACTTAAAATAGGCCAGGTTAACTTCACAAAGAAACAAGAATCATGTAATTTGGACAAGTAATGAACTCTGTGCAAGTCCAAGAACTTAAGGGTTTGGACTGTGCACAGGACACTTTTTTGGAAATCTTGTGAAATTAAGCACTGAATTAAGCTACAAAATAAGCAAACTATAATTTGACAAAATTACAACAACAAGATAAGCAACAAGACTACAAGATCACAAAAGCACAGACTCAGCAAACAAGTACAATGATCATAATGAAATTGGCAAGTTTATTCAAAAATCAGAAATATGAAATTTTGACTTTTAAGTAAAACTTGTTCTTTGACTTTATTGAACTTTGGATCAAACTTAGATACTGAATGTGATGTTATATGATCAAACAAAACTATCACAAGCTATTTTAACAAGTTTAGAACATGCAAACAAGATTTGGTACTTAAAACTTTCACAGAACAAATCATAGACAGGATCAAAGGTGATTTTGACTTTTAACTCAACAAGACCTAAACTTTATGACTTCTATGTACTAAATATGACCAAAGTAACTTATAACATGCACAAATGAACAATGTAAAACACAGGAACACAATAACAGACCTTAAACCAAACACTAGTTATCACAGACAATAAACTGAAACACAAAGGATCATGCAATTTTACACTACAATACTGAATCAAACATACATACTAACATCAAATAAGATCAAACAAGGACAATTGAACAGGAAATCAAGCATAGAACACTGAAATGACCAAAATGCAATTTCTACTGTGAAAAATGAAATTCTAGCAACTATTGATTCCAACAAACAAAGTACTGATTTTACACTATAGAATTACTTAACTACCACATATAAACAACCAATCACAAAGATTGAAACACATAAGATCATGAACAGTGAAATGAGTAAGAAAGGATTTTGCTTACAACTTGCACTCCAGCTAAAGAACCAAGAACAAGGATCAAGAACCAATCCTATAGGTTTCCACAAGCCACTAAACCCATGGCCATCCAAGATACACCATGCTCCAGCTATCTACAGTCTTCAACCTGCAACTTTTTATTTTTCATTGTATTTTCTTGATTTTTTGTATTTTTGTGTTTTTGATACTACACTGTATTTTATGATTTCTAAAAGCTTTTAGAAGCTTTCTAGGAGCTTATGTGAGCTTATTCAGTCCATGAAACACTAACACAACCACAATTCAAGGTTTTTAATCTTGAAAGGGACAATATCAAATCATAAACTGTAATGTAACATAAGTGATGAAATTAAAACTTGAAATATATTTAAGAGCACTGAATTATGATAACAAAGTACTTGAAAGCTTTAAAGATACACTAGAATTTGGATTACAACTAACTCGACATAAGAAAAACTAAAGTAAACTAGATATATGAAAATGTTGCATCTCTCTCCTCTTTTATAGATCCTTTGAACTCCCACTAGCACTCTGAACAAATCCCACCTCTAATCTAAGCCGTTGGATGAGCTTAAATCAATCTTGGCCTTTAAACTGATTTTGGCGCCAATTCTTGTACACGTGGCTAGAGGTGATTAGACCATAATTGTGATATACCAGTGTGTTTAGTGGACTAGTGGAATTGTTTTAAAGCAAGTAATCATGAGTTTTTGTGGGATTATTTATTTAACGAAGGAATGGAGTGTTTTGGTGATAGTGGAGATGCAGAGCATTAATTGTGGGGGGCTATGGGGTGTAGGTAGGTTGAAGTGGTGGTTTAGGGGTGAGCTGGTGGAGGTGGAAGACAGGTGGTGGACTGGTGAAGGTGGAGGACAGGTGGAGAAGAAGGGGAGAGATGGAGGGAAAAGGGGGGGTAACGTTTTTATAAACGTTTTATTTTTAAACGTTTTGGGTTGGGCTGGGTTTCTTGGGCCTGGGAAAGAAAAAAGAAAAAGGAAAGGGTAAAGTGGGCTAAGGGGTTTTGGTTTTATTTGGATTTGGATTTTATTTATAAAAAAGGGCCGTTTGGTTTGGTAAATTCACAAGGACCAAAGTTGTAAATTTTGGATTTTTGAGGGTAGGTTTTGACAACTTTCCAAAGTATTTCCAAGGGATTAATCTTGGCATATGTGAATAATATAAGGACCATAGTTGCCTTTTTCCCATTTTNTTTAGGGTTTAGGGTTTAGGGTTTAGGGGCTATGGGGTGTAGGTAGGTTGAAGTGGTGGTTTAGGGGTGAGCTGGTGGAGGTGGAAGACAGGTGGTGGACTGGTGAAGGTGGAGGACAGGTGGAGAAGAAGGGGAGAGATGGAGGGAAAAGGGGGGGGGGTAACATTTTTATAAACGTTTTATTTTTAAACGTTTTTGGTTGGGCTGGGTTTCTTGGGCCTGGGAAAGAAAAAAGAAAAAGGAAAGGGTAAAGTGGGCTAAGGGGTTTTGGGTTTATTTGGATTTGGATTTTATTTATAAAAAAGGGTCGTTTGGTTTGGTAAATTCACAAGGACCAAAGTTGTAAATTTTGGATTTTTGAGGGTAGGTTTTGAAAACTTTCCAAAGTATTTCCAAGGGATTAATCTTGCCATATGTGAATAATATAAGGACCATAGTTGCCTTTTTCCCATTTTGAATATCCAAGGACCATTTTTGCCAACTTGTGAAACTTCAGGGACCAAACATGTAATTTCTCCAAACTTTTCACCCAAGGACTATTCCTGCCAAAGTTTAATAACACAAGGACCATATTTGATAATTTCCAAAGTTTTAACTCCCAGGGGCTATTTTTGACATTTTTGCAAAGTTCAGGGACTAATTTTGTAAACTTTTGAAAATTTTCATCTAAGGACCAATTGTGACAACTTTTGACTTTCTAAGGACTTTGGTAGACTTTTCGTTCAAAATAAATGCTTAGGGACTATTTTTGTAAAACTTAGAAAGTTGAGGGACTGAAACTGCCAATTATGCAAACTTGCATGTTTTTCATCAATTTTTGGTATTTTTGCATCTAAGACATATAAAACACTCTTTTGTAATAATTTTATCATTTTGATGCATTGTTGGGTGTTTTTGGATGTTTTTTGCAGTCTAAATAGTACAAAAATGATGAGTTTTTACACACTCATCACCTGCAATGTGCAGCAAAATAAGTTTGATATTACGAACTTTCTATTCGTGTACGCATAATAACGTTAGCCTTCATATATCCAATTGAACTCTGCGGTCATAATTTAGAGTGTTGGAGCACATAACACAGGCGCACACAAACGATGAAGAAAAGGAAAATTAAGAATTTACACAAATAAGTCTATAACTGATGTACCTTCAGACAAGAAAAAATCCCTGGGACTCCATAACCACAACCAAGCTGTAAAAACAGAAACACGAAGGATGTTTAATAGAGTAGCATTAAGTAATAACTTGTAAAATGTCAATTAAAAAAAAAAAAAAAAAAAAAAAAAAAAAAAAAANTTCGATATGATTTATATCTCAATTCAAAGCAACCTCAGAATCTCAACCATCGACTCTCATATTATTTAGTGGGTGTTTGTTTAAGCTTATATAGCGGGCTTATGGCTTATTTGGTTTTGGGCTTATGTTTCAGAAGCTCACTTTTTGTAGCTTATTTTGAAACTTGTGAGATTATATAAGCTTATCATGACATGATAAGCTTATATAAGACAGAAAAACTCCAAATAAGCCACAAAAAGTGAGCTTATGAAACATAAGCCCAAAACCAAATAAGCCATAAGCCCGCTATATAAGCCGAAACAAACACCCCCTTAGAATTCCTAACATATAAGTTATTGGTTATACAAGAATAATTGAAAGCTAAGCCGCATAAAGTTACTTTTAATAGCATAAAGCAAGTATACCTCAACCACCCTTTTGCCTCTAAAGCTTAACTGTGCATCCCGAATCTCATGCTTAAGGATATTAACAAGATCCAATGAGCTGTCCATGGATTTCAACGATGCTGCAACAAAATCAAGTTATATATAGCAAACAGTATGACCATTTACAATCTAAAGTACACAACTCGAATGCCCCCACATTGTTTCAGAATCAAGTACACTTTGAAAGTACTAGAACGATACAATATTGTGCTTACCGTCAGCTTTTGACGACTCTGAACCTATAATATCCGAGACACTAGTAAAAGGGTGTTTGGGATTGCTTATTTCATCTGCTTAGGCTTTTGCTTAATGAGCGTTTATAAGCTGCTTGAAAAAGAGCACTTCAGGAAATAGTTTGGATTGCTTATTTTGTAAAATACTACAGGAATACCAAAAAATAATGCTTATTAAAATCTCAATCTAATCCATTTATGATGGTTACGTTAGAAGAGTAATTTCAGTTGCATCTCGAATAAGCATGTCCCAACCGAAAACTGCTAATTCTGGCCCAAAACAAGCAAGCAAACCACTCAAACGGCTTATCAGCTTAAAAACAAGTAAATAGGCAATCACAGTCACCCTTTAATCAAAATCAGTTTTGTTACAGCTACTCCTAAATTACACAAAACACTTAACCGCAACTCAAAACCACAATAGATTATTATCATTGCCTTGCCAAGATTCCGCCAATGACAAAGGATATACCCAAGAGCACTGGCAACCTCAAGCAGTGACGCCAGTTAGGGTTCACAAGGCCCTGGTGTAGGTAAATAGAAACTATTATTTCCTAATTCAACACTCACACCACTTCGAAAAAATGTTTAGCGGTTTGAAGAAGATCGGTTGTGTGTGTGTTAAGCTTGGATGTTGAAGATTAGGGTGAAGAAGACATACAGTGGTAACATATAGGGTTGGTATTTGGAATCGGGTATTGTTTTGGGTAGGGTTGAAGAAGATGAAGTGATTAACGGTGTGTGTTTGATTTGTGTGCGTGTGTTTTGTTGTTTGATATCTGTGTGAATTTGTGTTAGTGAAATTGTGTTTCATGCTGTGCTTCGCGGGGAAAGTTACACATGAGCAAGGGGTGTGCCCCTCACCCCAAATCCCTTCACTCACTTACACCCAATCCGCTTATGCCACATCATCCCCCAACTTTTTCCTTCCCTCACTTATCTTTTGTTGGCAACACACCCCTCACCCTTCACTCAATTTTTTTTTTCTTTTCTCTTTTTTCTTTTTTAAACTCTATTAAAATTTATTAAAAACTAAAATTTCATTAAAATTAAATAACCATTACATAATATTATTAAAAAACATAAAATACCATTACATAATACTAAAAAACTAATTTTCATCGTCTTCATCGTCCACCTCGCGATATGGTAATTGTTGAGCGTGAATATGCTCCATAAGATCAAATCGGACACGAAAATGTGTTTCCTCATCTCGAATCTCGGCTAAGGCTGCTTCGTCAAACACCGGTTGGATTGGAGGATCCGAATATGAACCGGTGATATTGCGTTACCGGCATCATGTATAATCATGTTGTGCAATATCACACACGCATAAACTAGTTTTCTAATTCTTTCTACCGTGTGTGGCCGTAAGGGTCGATTCAGTATACCCCATTTACCCTTGAGAACACCAAATGCCCGTTCAAAATCCTTTCGAGCCGACTCTTGTACTTTCTTCAACTTTTTCTCTTTCTGATCGGTTGGATATTTGAAAGCTTTAACAAAAGTAGACCATGCAGGATATATGCCATCGGTTAGGTAGTAGCCATGCTTGTACATATGGCCATTCACATAAAATGGGCACTTAGGTGCCGTACCATTACGCTCGGTGAGGAATAGTGGAGATTGCATCACAACATTCACATCATTGTTTGAACCCGGCGGTCCAAAGAACGCGTGCCATATCCACAAATCTTGAGACGCCACTGCCTCCATCATAATCGTGGGGTATTGATGATCACCCCTTTTATATTGACCCCTCAATTCTATCGGACAATTCCTCCAAACGAAATGTGTGCAATCTAGGCTACCGATCATACCCGGAATGTGATGTCGAGCTTCGTGTGCTTCGTACAAACATGCAATATCATGGCTTGTTGGCCTACGTAAGTAATCTCGACCATATATCTGAATAATAGCATCACAAAAAAATTGAAGGCATTCACGTGAAGTTCTTTGTGCCATTTCTAAATATTCGTCAAACTCATCCGGTGGTGCACCGGTTGCGAGTTGTTTAATGGCAGACAAACATTTTTGTATGGCTGTGAAACTTTTTTTCATTCTAGCATCATAACCTTCCTGAAAATACTCGAATCTAGCCTCAATAGTTTGCGTGATTCTTAAAAATAAACTTTTAGGCATACGATACCTGTCTTCCAAAAATTGACCGTCGAATTTCGGATTTTCACAGAAATAATCACGATGCAATCTTTGTGCAGCATTGACCCGATTGCGTTTTACTGATTTTCGTGACGACCCAGCCGTATCTTCTTCATCTTCGTCAATCGCGGCAGCAAAAAAATCGAGACTACTATCGTTAGACCACTCGAATGGCTCATCTAACAATAAAGTCGAACCAATTCTTTTAAATCTAGCATCGTGACCTTCCATATTGTTTTTTGAATGGTAATTCTTTTTTTTTTTAGCAGTGGGTGTGATTTTGTTTTTGTGTCTCGTTTCAACAACAGCAGCCAACAATATATAAGGAAAAAAAAAGAGCCGTTGCATTAAACGGTCAAAAAAATTGCTCCAACGCTCGATTTTTTCTCCCCAACCCGTGCGGTAATCTTCCCCGCAAGGGGGCCTCCCGCGTACACACCGAGTGACCGGCGGCGGTGTTCCCGTGCGGGAACCACCCCGCACCGCTTGTCCCCGTAGGTGTTGCCAACACCCTAAGAATAGAAATTATGCAAGAAAAGGAGTGTAATTTAACGAGATTTCCAAACAAGCGTTAGCCAATTTGCATGAACAGTAACTCGGCAAGGACATAATTTGCAGAAAATTGAAAGTTGAAAGTTTAAGGATAATATTTGCAGATTTTTTTTCGAGGACATTATTTGCATTTTTCGCAAAGTTAAGAGACATTTTTTTGCAGTTTACTCTTATTTTATGCAGACATGACTTTTTAGTTTAGTCGGCTTACCCTTTGGTATGATAACTTTTTTTATTGGTGACTCCCGAAGCAGATTAACGGTTCTTGCACTTATAGTTGTTGGCTTTAGAACTGAAGACGCGTACATGATTTTCTTGTATCTAAAACTTTTTGCTCTGTAAATATATCTTCAACGCTGGTTTCATGGATTATCATTTTTGTGTTCATGAATTATGATGTTGCAATTAAAGTTTTTTTTGTTCCAATCATCATAATTATTATTAACCTTAGCAGATATTGCAATTAAAGTTTTTTTGTTCCAATCATCATAATTATTATTAACCTTAGCAGATATTGCAATTTACGATTTTCTTGGTCCCGTCATCATGTTTGAGGTATTTTTGAAAAGCAAAATTGTATTCTTTGTTGTAGGACTGAGCATTGCAGACTCAAAACTGATCGAGACCGGGAGGACCGACCAAACTGAATGAAAACTGACTGAAATGAAGGACCAGCGGTCCGGTCTCGGTCCCCAATTTTTTCCTTATTCCGGTCTCGGTCCGGTCCTGACCGGTCTTACGTAAAACCCGACTATTATACTTTCTTGGACCGGACCGGATTCGGTCCGATCCTCGGTCTAAGGTTTTGAGCTATTTCAGTCTAGTTCAGTCTCGGTCATGTCCCGGTTTGGACCGTTGATCACCCCCTACTTTGTTGTGCTCTTTTTAAATTTTAGAGTTAATTACAAATTTTGTCTTTGTGGTTTACACTTTTTTTCACTTTTCGTATTTAAACTTTATTAATTACACCACCCATCCTTATGGTTGTTCATTTCTAACATACCGGTTCTTTGACTAAATGTTTGTTAAAAAGCCCATGTACTAGTCACGTGACGGGCATTTTCGTCTTTCCACGCACCTTAATTTTCTACCTTTAGCTATTATTATTATTATTATTATTATTATTATTATTATTATTATTATTATTATTATTATTATTATTATTATTATTATTATTTTTTTATTTTTCATCTTCTTGTATCAAGTTCTTATCTCAGTTGTCTAACACATTTTAACAAACACTTTATATCCTCATGAACATCATTTTTCTTAACATATAGTCCATACCAAAAAAATCGACGATCATAATAAAATATGAAAATTTACCTTGACACCTAATCTATCAAACCGAAGAAGAAAAGGGGACAAGATGAAATTCCGATGGTGGCTTTTAGTTCCGATAGGGTTTTTAAAAAGGAAAGTAAAACACAAGAAATAACTTGAGGTTAAAGAAGAAGTTGGTTAAAAAGACTAAAGTGCCCTTATTTCATCAGACTTAACTGAAGGGAACTAATGATCGTTTGGTCAAAGGACATGTCTGTTAGAAATGGACAACAATAGGGACGGGTGATGTAATGATTAAAGTTTAAGGACGAAAGGTGAAAAAATGTAAATCACAATGATGAAATTTGTAATTAATTCTAACTTAATTCGTCGTATGATCGAGTTTCTTGCTTTGTGTAACTACGAGTGGGTATTTTTTGTGTGTGAGTGTTACAAGTGGAAATGATAAGATGCTGAGGTGACATAAAATGATTTATATACTATCTAGTCTTTTTAGTTGGTTTGTATAATATAGGGCTGAGCAAACGGACTGGATGGACCGGACCGACCGACAAAACCGACCGGACCGGACCGACCACATTCGGTCCGGTCCTCGGTCTAAGCTTTTTGGCTAATTCGGTCCTCGGTCCGGTCGGTCCGGTCCGGTCCGGACCGACCAAAAACCCGAAAAAACTTGCCAAATCTTGCCTAATTGGACCGGACCGACCGAAGACCGACCGGACCGGACCGGACCGAGACCGGACCGACCACATTCGGTCCGGTCTCGGTCTATGGTNTTGTATTCTTTGTTGTAGGACTGAGCATTGCGGACTCAAAACTGATCGAGACCGGGAGGACCGACCAAACTGAATGAAAACTGACTGAAATGAAGGACCAGCGGTCCGGTCTCGGTCCCCAATTTTTTCCTTATTCCGGTCTCGGTCCGGTCCTGACCGGTCTTACGTAAAACCCGACTATTATACTTTCTTGGACCGGACCGGATTCGGTCCGATCCTCGGTCTAAGGTTTTGAGCTATTTCAGTCTAGTTCAGTCTCGGTCATGTCCCGGTTTGGACCGTTGATCACCCCCTACTTTGTTGTGCTCTTTTTAAATTTTAGAGTTAATTACAAATTTTGTCTTTGTGGTTTACACTTTTTTTCACTTTTCGTATTTAAACTTTATTAATTACACCACCCATCCTTATGGTTGTTCATTTCTAACATACCGGTTCTTTGACTAAATGTTTGTTAAAAAGCCCATGTACTAGTCACGTGACGGGCATTTTCGTCTTTCCACGCACCTTAATTTTCTACCTTTAGCTATTATTATTATTATTATTATTTTTTATTTTATTTTTCATCTTCTTGTATCAAGTTCTTATCTCAGTTGTCTAACACATTGTAACACACTTTATATCCACATGAACATCATTTTTCTTAACATATAGTCCATACCAAAAAAATCGACGATCATAATAAAATATGAAATTTTACCTTGACACCTAATCTATCAAACCGAAGAAGAAAAGGAGACAAGATGAAATTCCGATGGTGGCTTTTAGTTCCGATAGGGTTTTTAAAAAGGAAAGTAAAACACAAGAAATAACTTGAGGTTAAAGAAGAAGTTGGTTAAAAAGACTAAAGTGCCCTTATTTCATCAGACTTAACTGAAGGGAACTAATGATCGTTTGGTCAAAGGACATGTCTGTTAGAAATGGACAACAATAGGGACGGGTGATGTAATGATTAAAGTTTAAGGACGAAAGGTGAAAAAATGTAAATCACAATGATGAAATTTGTAATTAATTCTAACTTAATTCGTCGTATGATCGAGTTTCTTGCTTTGTGTAACTACGAGTGGGTATTTTTTGTGTGTGAGTGTTACAAGTGGAAATGATAAGATGCTGAGGTGACATAAAATGATTTATATACTATCTAGTCTTTTTTAGTTGGTTTGTATAATATGCTTCTAATTTTATATTTTTGAAATGTATAGATATAGTTAAGTGACAGTTTTAATAATAATCAAGACAAATTAATCAAGGGTATGTTTGGTGCAATGGGTTGGGGTTGGGGCTTATATTATAAGCTGAAAGATGAAGCTTATATTTTATAAAACTGGTTAATTAGTTTGAGCTGAAGCTTATTAATGTAAACTCACATAAAAATACTCAAATTAATTTCACATACATTTTCAGCTTTTATATGATAATTCATTATATTTTTAAGGTATTTAAGTAATTTAATTAGTTATAAGCCCCTATAAGCTTTTTTCTATGGGCTTTGGGTTATGGAGACTTATGACTTATTTTATAAGTCATAAGCCTCCATAAGCCTGACTTATTTTATAAGTCATAAGCCTCTATAAGCCTGTGTGACAAATGATAATTATTTTATAAACCGAAAAGCCCAACCTCTGTAAGCCCCATAAAGCCTTCGCCAAACATACCGTGTTGAATTTTCAATAACTAAAATTGATTTTTAGGTAAACAAAAAATAATGAAAAGAAAAGAAAAGAAAAGAAAACATTCGTGTTACATCTCTCTGTATCCAAAGCCACACTCAACGCAAAACAAAGCAAAGCATGTGTGTGAAAGTGAATAATAATCTTGACACCAAGAATCTCGATTTCCCTTTCTAATCAAACAAACATTCTCGTTTCAATCAAAACTTATCTCATTTCATTTCTTTTCCCACTCTTTTATCTCTAAAAACTTTACCATTAAACAAAAAACAATAAATTCCTGTTTCATCCAAAAGTTATGTAAAAAAATAATAATAATAATGTCGATCGATAAACAGCAGCAGCAGCCGCCAAAACCACCACCAGTGATAGGCAAGATCGGTTATTACACTGTTTTCATAACCCCACCAACTGAACCAGCACCTGTTAGTAATGATGATAAAAAGAAGTCACCTCCGGTTCAGCCGCCACCGGTTCAATACGACAAAACCGGTTCGAAATTTGGTTCTAAGTTTGGGTTTCTTTGGGATGCCGTTGCCACACTTCAAAATGGTACTATTCTTTTTTCCTCAGATTTGTTTAGTACTTTATTTATTTATCTAGATGTGGTCTTTAATATATTATTGATTTTTTTAGAACGGCGATTTTAACTATCTCACAACATTTACGCCGCAAATCTATCTCATATGTCCTAAGCGGGACTTGAACCCATAACCATTTGGTATGGGTACCATTGGGACACAAGCCCTATGGTATTATTGATTTAAGTTTATGATGAGATATTGGGGAGTGATGAGTAGCAATGTTAACCCATTTTAATACTTTACTTCAGATTTTCATATTTTGGTAGCTTGACAAAGTTAATGAGAGGATATGGTTTTATTGAATGATCCAAACAACCAAGTCGGAACCATCGAAAAGGAGTGCATTAAATGCCATTGTGGTTAACCAGATTATCACGACTTAAAGATGCTAACTAGGAATTCATGATTTAGGCTCACATAGTTGACGATATTGTGTATGTGATATCTTACAAAATACCGTACCATTTTGTTTGTTATACTAGCTCAAAAAGATGTTATTTTGGTCTATCTGTTTTTTTAGTTATTACCTTCTTCAACATAAGATACATAACTGAAATTGAAACGCGCCTAGTAGAAGAGCACGCTATCTTACAGAACTCATTTCTCTTAATTACCATTTGAGCATTGAGGTGCTTAAGTTGAGGGCGGCAATGTGAATGTTAAGGTTTTCTAGAAGAAGAGTGAAGTCATTAACTCGAGGTCTCTTATTCTTATGCATTGGATGTGGGAGAGTGTAGTCTAAATTTTAGTTATGTGTTAGGTCCGTTTGGCAGCCTTCCTTTCAGTTAGGTCCCCATACTTGACCATGAAACAGACCTTCTATAGTTCTTTCCTCTGTATCTGAGGCTTCAAAGGATAAAAAATAAAATAAAAAATCTGTTTGTAAGTTATCAGTTAACTGAACTCGAATNATGGTATTATTGATTTAAGTTTATGATGAGATATTGGGGAGTGATGAGTAGCAATGTTAACCCATTTTAATACTTTACTTCAGATTTTCATATTTAGGTAGCTTGACAAAGTTAATGAGAGGATATGGTTTTATTGAATGATCCAAACAACCAAGTCGGAACCATCGAAAAGGAGTGCATTAAATGCCATTGTGGTTAACCAGATTATCACGACTTAAAGATGCTAACTAGGAATTCATGATTCAGGCTCACATAGTTGACGATATTGTGTATGTGATATCTTACAAAATACCGTACCATTTTGTTTGTTATACTAGCTCAAAAAGATGTTATTTTGGTCTATCTGTTTTTTTAGTTATTACCTTCTTCAACATAAGATACATAACTGAAATTGAAACGCGCCTAGTAGAAGAGCACGCTATCTTACAGAACTCATTTCTCTTAATTACCATTTGAGCATTGAGGTGCTTAAGTTGAGGGCGGCAATGTGAATGTTAAGGTTTTCTAGAAGAAGAGTGAAGTCATTTAGCTCGAGTTCTCTTATTCGTATGCATAGGATGTGGGAGAGTGTAGTCTACATTTTAGTTATGTGTTAGGTTGGCAGCCTTCCTTTGGGTTAGGTCCTCATATATGACCATGAAACAGACATTCTATAGTTCTTTCCCCTGTATCTGAGGCTTCAAAGGATAAAAAATAAAATAAAAAATCTGTTTGTAAGTTATCAATTAACTGAACTCGAATCAATGAAGTTATGATTTTGCTGCCAACGGGATCTGCTTGAGGCCTGAAGTTGCCAGGATAAGGATTTTTCATTTTTGGTTAAAATCTGAATCAATGGTTTACTTTTTAAATGTATTCATTGGTAATAATGTGAAACTTGAATGGTTGTTTATATTCATCTTTTCTGTTACAGTGCATTCAAGTCTGGATGACTACTTGGCACACTGGTTTGGCCTGAATCAATCAAAATATCAGTGGGCTTTGGATGATTATTATGAAAACGAGAGCATGGTAAGAACTTGTTTTCACTTTCTAATCTCTGATACAGGTTTATTGATAAAAGTTATGACTTTATGATGTTATGATTTGTTGTTAGTTTGCCCTTCTTGCTTGGTATTGGTGGGGTGGTCCCACATTGCACGAAAATAGCCTTGCCAATGAGTTACTTTATATAACGAGTACTAAGTAATTGATTCTCCACATACCGTCTTGCAAATCAAATTAAAAATTTGACTAGTAGGTTGAATTCAACATCTTCTAAAATGTATATTATGATAGGATGAAAGTACAGATTAAATATATGGTCATTTAGGTGTTATTGATCATCTTTTCATATATTTCGATGGTGCCGGGTTGTATCCCTGTTTTCTCAGGAAAAGGTTGACACAAGAGGCAAAGATATACCCGCCAAAGCACAAGTTGTATAACATGTTTGTTGTGTAGGTACGTTGTGGTAATTCTCATTGCCTTTATACACTAAATTTCTCTGTAATTTATTCATATTTTTTCAACAATTCTTAATTTCTTTTTTATATCATAGGTTTTGAGCAAGGCCCCTTCAGGAAAATTGTTCTTTACATCTGTGTCTAAAATATCACATGATGGGAACTCATTGGCTGTATTAGTTAAGTCTTCAAATCTAGGGTGATCTGATCATGATTCTTTTAGTGTACCAAGTACGGTGCCATGTAGCCTTTTGATACATATATGTATTACCTCAGCAGCAGTCAAATACAATCTAATGGCATGCACTCTAGCTAGTTATTTACTTGTTCTGTCTGTAATTCAAGTTACAGTTACAAGCCTAAATTCACGAATGGAAGTTATTTCCCATTGAGCACTTGTTATTGTGTTTCAAGAGGAGTCTAACTCTCGTCAAAATCTTATCAATAGATTGATAATGTTTGGTTATTACTTGAAATGAGTATGGTGCATGCTCAAGTGTATAACATCACAAATGCGAGATTAATAAACCCTCTAATCCGGGAAAATCCAAGCTTATGAAAAATCCTTTTTCACATCTAATACATGGAATTGAGTACCATCAAAACACATGAATGATTCTACCATTTCTAAAGAACGATAAATAATACTAAGCTGTTTGTTGTTGTCATATTCTATTTACACAAGAAAATTCGAGCAACAAACTTCCTTTTACCTTAATCATTGTTGATGCTTAATATCCATTATTCCATTTAACAATATCAAAGTATCCAACATGTTTACAGTTAGATGCAAGGGGCCCAAATCATGGTTGTATAGTTGGCTTGAATGGATTGATGTAAACTATGAACACATACCACGTGAACAAGAAATAGGAAATGACACTTGGGTGTTTAGCTGTGTTAAGGCCACAAATGAGTCATGTTTTTGTCGAATAACATGAGTTCAAATGAGCTCGACCAAGTCATAGTTTATTGGGCGCAAGTACAAAAGTGAGCGCCAAATGTTCACCGTCTTGTTGACATGAATTTTGTTGAGCTTTCAATGATCAAATGTAATACTCGTAATATCTTTAACCCATCACTTACACGTTATTTTATAAAACATGATAGTCTTCTTAGAGCACAAGGTGTAGGCTCGTTGTTGTGGCTCGCCGTCCTACGTGGAAATTTCAACGAGCTCGCCGCCACACCCCTTCATCTCGCCGTTGGGCAGGTATTCGTGGCCACAACGAGGATATGATCTGACAAATGTGCAGGAAAAGTGTACGTTGGAGAGTAAAATCAAACAGTCAAATGAAAAAATAATACCGTTTAAAATCAAACGGTCGAATGATTTTTTTTTTCTTCTCTTTTGTATACAAACTCTTCCCCTATAAATACAAACACAATTTCACTTAATCCTCACTACATCTCAACTTAAAATAAAATCTTCTATATATCTTCTCCAATTAAACAAAAAAATGTCTCAAAACCCGAACGACGGAGGATATTTCACGAATCTCCTAACGTCAAACCAACGTCAATACAGGGGATCCTCAAGCTCTTCTACTCCCTCGTCGCAAAATCCAAGCCCTTCACCGCCATACGGTTCGCAACCATTCAATCCGAATGAAATTTACCGTAACCAACAATACGCGTTTCAACAAGGATTCGCAAATCAAGCCCAATTCAATCCGACACCACTATTTTTTAACCCGAATCAACAATCCACGTTTCCTACTCCTCCATCACAACCACCAATCGAAGCACAACCATCTCAACAAGGTTTTAAAGTACCTAAGCCACGATCACCGGCCAAGGGTAGAGGAAAAAAAACCAAAGCCCAAAAAGCAAAAAGAGTAGTAAATTTAGACTCTGACGATGACGAAGACTTGGAAGACGTGGGTCAAGGGCGTTCTCGAACATTGTGGAGCAAGAATGAAGAAAAGCTTCTTGCGGAAACTTGGATAGAAATTTCGCAAGACCAAGACATGGGGAATGACAAAGATACCGACTATTTTGGGAACGAAATATACGAAGCGTTCAACGAGCGGACAACCGAAGACCCTCGCACAAAAAATATGCTAACCGGTAAATGGACGAAACTTAATAGCGACTGCCAAAAATTCAACGCTATTTATAAGCATATTGGCCGCCGCAGTGGTGAAAATGAGCATGATCAAATCAAGAATGCGGAGGCGAACTTCGAAGAACGCTTCGGTACGAGGGGTTTCAATTATCTTCACGTTTGGGAGGTCTTGAAACACTACCCGAAATGGGATGCTGAAGAACCTCTAAACATTTCATGTCTTGAGGATATATTCGGGCCGGACAAACGACCTC
>LBNU01028379.1:1113-18810 GCA_014162995.1 Artemisia annua
TATATATATATATATATATATATATATATATATATATATGTTGTGCTATCTAAATATTTTTGCAAGTATTCCATATCTCGATTATTTCTTATGACCTCAAAACGAGGGGGAGTATAAATCAAGGGGGAGCTCCAAGTTAATCGGGATAAACCTTTTTGATGCTAACAAAAAGGGGGAGAATTGATATAAACTCATGCTAATACTTGTATATATACTAATTTTCGCTTAATGAGTTTAGATTTTGTAATCATCAAAAAGGGGGAGATTGTTGACATAAATAATGCGTAAAAACGTTATTTATAGTTTTCGATATCTCTACGTTTTGACGATCACAAAATGTAAAATCATTAAACATAAGATTACTACGTAAACAAGTATTAAGCTAGTTTATATCACTATATCCAACTTAATCACTTAAGGTATGAATAAACAAGTGCTTAATACATCTCATGATCAAAGGGATATTTAATTAATTACTACAAAGTTTATTTAATTATATAAACATATTATATATATTTGAAAAACAATTTTGGTAATAAAGAAAGATGTTTTAATCATACTAAATATATGAATTCAAATTTTTAACCAAAATCAGTAAGTTTTTCACCAAATAAACTTTCCCCACTAAAGACAAAAAATTCTGGCCGTTACAGCTGGGCGGCCCCCTTAATTATAAGGGGCGGCCCCCTTAATTTTAAGGGGGCCGGCCACAATTAAGGGGACCGGCCACGCTCCTGTGTCAGAAAAAGTCAGAATCTTTTTTCTATAAATACCACCTTAATTCTGGTATTTTTCCTCACCTCTTGCACGAAAATTTTCAGATCTAAATCTCTCTAAACATCTTCCAAAACCCTTTGATCATTAGATTACTAATCCCTGTTTCAAGTGATTCAATCCCTCATCATCCACCATCATCCAAAGTGCAAGAGAAAAATACTCCTTCAACCTCAAGTTTAAGAAGCATTGTATATTGATTATGTATATTGTGTATAGCTCTTGTGTAGTTGTGTTGTGAACATTTTAAGTAGTTCTAGGAGTGTTAGTTGTGAATAGAAGTAGGGTAGTGGTGAAGATTAAGTAGTGAAGTAGTGAAGTAGTGAAGAAGTTGAGTTGTGAAGAAGTAGTGACGAAGTTGTGGTGTGCTCAAGTTGTGAAGAAGTCGTGGTGTGTTGTGAGATTGGTTCTAGCTACTATTAGGACCCGACATTTAGCTTTGTGTTGTTAAGCCGGTGTAAGCAAAAGTTGTGTAAGGTTTTCTCCGCCATAAGGGAGCTTGTTGACATAGTGAAGAAAACTCCCGAGTTAGGTGCTCGGGGAGTGGAGTAGGACGAAGAGGAGATTCGTAGCCGAACCACTATAAATCCTTTGTCTCACGGTGCCATTTTCCAACTCTATCCTTTTACTTATTTACTTACTTTCACATTTGTCATATCATATACTTGTTGATATCGTTGCTTATAATTGTGCAAGTCTATTGGTGAAACATAAAGTTCGAATTGGTGTTTTGATAAACAAGGTTTTTATAAATTAAAAAGACGTAAAATTATTCAACCCCCCTTCTAGTTTTCCACAAAGACCACACCTGACGGCGTCAAGTCTTGATAAGCCAGAATGGGTTAAAGAGGGACGGCGTCAAGAAGGCCATCAAGAAACCCTAACCACGGCGAGGTGACGGCATCAAGTCCATAACGTGACGCCGTCAGATCTGTTTTTCTATATATATTCGCATAATTTTTAGTCATTCGTGTGGAACTTTTTAGAGAGAAACCCTAGACGATTTTTGCAGCTTTTTAAAGGTTTTAAACCCTTGGATCTCTCATGTTACATTAAAGATAAGTAATCAATTAATCATTCAATATGTCTATGTGTTGTTTTATTATATCTTGTTCTTGTCTTTTGTTTAACATGCTAGGCTAGATTTTCTTTGTGTTTGCTTAGATCTAATGAAACCTAACTATTGATTATTGATTGAATGGTGTGTTATTAATTGTATTGGATGGGTGATTATCGATGTTAGGCTTAAGAAAACTGGCAGACTTCCGGTTGGTAACATGCTTGAAAATCTTAAGAAACATGAACCAAGGTGTACTAAGGTTATTTTGATTGTATTTAATGCATGAGTGAATTCTAGTGATCCCATGTTAGGAGCTTCTTAGCCGGCTCGACATAGGAGTGAAGTAGGATCTCATAGAGTTAGGGGAAGTCCGTACACACCCCTACGAATGGTATTAAGGAATACAATCCGTCATCCACGCAATTAATACACACTAATCAATCGGTAAAAGGTAGTTAGGGAGTAAGGAAATCTAAGTAAACACACTTCTCTCCATATTAGTTTTCGCAACCATTTACTTTCTTGTTATTTTATTTTATTTGCATTAGTAGTTATTTGGGTTAGTTGACTAGCAACTAATTCCGCCCACTCTTCCAAAACCCGAGATTTTTACTTGCTTTCCAAAAAATATAAAAATACAAAAAGAATCTTCCCTCACCCTTAGACCTATTAGAATAGTTTTTCAATCCTAACGACACTATTCCCTGAGAGAACGATCAATCCCCCGGTACTTGCCACTACACTATACTACATCGGTCAGGTACACTGCCTGGTGGGGATTGCAAGCTTCTCAAGATCCATTGAGAGGTAAAACCCTAGTGCGTGGTCGCAATCCCGCGCATCAAGAACCCATACCTGTTGGAATTTGAACTGCAACAACTCTTCTTGCATAGCTTCAACCCAACTCTCATCATCTAAAGCATCAGAGACTTTGGTAGGTTCCTTTTGAGAGAGAAAGCATGCAAAAAGGCAGTGTTATTGATCTTTGTGGTTGTTCCTTTGCTGTTTTTGAATAAAGCTGATGAGTGCATGAGATCCAAGTTGTTGCTGTATTTGTCTCCTTGTTTGAACAGCTGACTTAGGATTGCCAAGGATTTGACTCTTAGGATGAACATTGTGAATCCTTAGTGTGGGAACAGGACTTACATCAACTTCTGTTGGTAGGTTGTTGAAGTCAGTGATCACACCTTCTACATCATAGGAAGCTTCAATAAAGAGTCCTTCATCAGGTACATTACTAATAGCAGGTTCTGGTATGACAGGTTCATGGAGATCAGCTTGTGAGGTGAAATCAAGCTTTTCTGACTCACTGCCAGTATTAACAGAGTTTGTACTGGTAGTAGTGATTTCAGGTGCTGTATCCAAGTAGGGATCTGCTTCCTTTCCAAGATCTTGAGTGTCAGCATTTTGAGGAGAAGACTCTTTAACTTGTTCTTCCACACTTGGCACTTTATCTTGAGAGAAAGATTTCTTTATTCCATTAGCACCTGCAGATAGTTGAACAGTGGTAGGTATAATGATGTGCTCAGATGATTCTTCTTCCTCATTTGTGGTACCTGCACTGTTAGTATCTTTTGAGGAACCTGCAGTAGAGTTAGCTTGATTCTCCAAGGAGACAGGAATATAGTTCATAGAGTCAGTTAAATAATCAATGTCAAACATCCACCTATACCCTATTCCCTGTACATTAGGTTTCTCTTCAAGGAAATCAACATGAAGATTTTAAACAACTCTTTTGGTTACCAGATTGTACACCCTGTAAGCTTTGCTGGTAGTTGAGTATCCAACTAAGTATCCTTCATCAGACTTTCCATCAAACTTCCCAAGAGCACTAAGTGTATCAAGAATAGTAACATGACACCCAAATGGTCTTATGTAGCTAATTATTGGCTTTTCACCAAACAATAGTTCATAAGGAGTTTTGTTTTGAGGTTTAGTCACCCTTACTCTATTAAAAACATAACAAGCAGTATTAACTGCTTCAGCCCAAAAAGGAGTAGGTAAAAGTGAATCTGCAAGCATAGTTCTAGCAGCCTCAATGAGTGTCCTATTCATTCTTTCAGCAACTCCATTTTGTTGTGGAGTTCTAGCATTACTGTACTCTTGTTTTATTCCCTTGTTTCCACAGAATTCAAGCATGCTTCTGTTTTTAAATTCAGTCCCATTATCTGATCTAATAATTTTGACCTTATGATCAAGTTGATTTTCAATCCTTCTAATGAAAGTTTGAATAATGCCAGGAGTTTCATCCTTGGAGGATAAAAAGAACACCCAGCAAAACCTGGTACAATCATCAGTGATAACAAGACAATATTGAGCATAATTAATGCTCTTCACAAAAGTAGGCCCAAAGAGATCCATATGCAAAGTATGTAATGGTTTAGTAATGGATCTTTCATGTTTGGCCTTGCAAGAGGCCCTATGTTGTTTTCCTTTATCGCTAGCCATACATGCATGGTCATTTTTGAAAACCTTGGAAGGTAGACCTCTTATAAGGTTTCCCTTCACAAGTTTGTTAAGATTTTTGAAATTAATATGACCCAATCTTCTGTGCCACAATTTAGATTCATCTAATGTAGCTTTTGCAATCAAATAGGAAAAACCCTTTGCAGGTGTAGATGTCTTCATATCAAAACTATACATATTGTGTTGTCTAGGAACTTTCAAGAGTCAACACAAAACATTCAGTTTCAGTAAAAAGAACCTTAAGCTGCTTATCACAAATTTGTGATATTGAGAAAAGATTGAATTGCCCAAGTTCTTTTACAAAAGAGACATTGTCAAATTCTAAATTGCCAACAACAATTCTACCTTTACCAGTAATGTAGCCTTTGCTACCTCCAAAAGTAACAGATCCTCCTTAGAATTCTTCAAAATCTTTTATGTGTTCCCTGTTACCAGACATGTGCCCTGAGCATCCACTGTCAAATATACCTCTGTTTCCCATGTTCTTGAGTGGATGATCCTGTACAGAATAAGAGATTAGTTTCTCTTAATGACCCAGGCATGTGCAGGCTTGGGTCCATTTTGTGGATCTACATACTTGTAAGTCTTGTAAGAACAAGATCCACTGATACTGCTTTGGGACTTATAGGTAAGTTCATTTTTAATGGGTCCCATTTCTAATAGTCTAAGTCTCTAGTAAGAGACCCCCCTTTACCCCTTACAGCATAAGAGTTTGAGATCTTAGCTGTATTATTTATAATGGGTCTTCTCATAGGTGATATTGATTTGGAGAAATTTCTTCTTTGGTTAAAATTGTTCACCTGTGAAATAGGTTTTCTAACAGGTGAATAAGATTTTGCAAAGTGATTTCTATGATTAGCTTGATTCACCTGTGGTTTAACTGGTTGTTTTGGTCTATAATATCCAGTATTACCCTTGGGATGAACAGGATTAATTCTATTCACATTATTCCATACAGGTTTAGCCACAACATTACCAGTATTAACCATTCTTTGTTTTCTCAACTCATTTTCTTTAGCCATTCTTTTTTCATGAAAGTCACAATCTTTTATCAAATGACTAATGCTATTACACACAAAGCATCTTTTCTGAGTAAACACATAACCTCCTCCTAACACTCTATTCCATTTATCATTCTTTTCCCTTTTTGGTGTCTCTGGTTTATTTACTTGTTGCCTAGGAGATTTTAAGTGAGCTTCACAACTAGGTTCAACAGGTTTTTGTTTAGGTTCAGACACAGCAGGTTTATCACTTTTAACAGAATTAGACCTTGACACTTCACTTGACACACTTTCAGGTTCTGATTCAGAGGGCTCAGAGGTGGTTCCAAGTGACTCTTCACTGTCATTAGATTGGCAGGTAGAGTATTCACTGGATTTATCTTCTGAGTCCTTTGTTTCAGGCACTTGAGGTCCCTTTTTACCATACACATATAGTGATTCATCAAACTTTTTCTCAGGTAGAGGAGTATAGTCTCCACTTAAAGGAGGTGGAACTCCTTTGTAGTTATCAGTTTTTAAGAATCTACTATATACAATTGAATCAGCCAAGTCAGTATCTGAACCAGTAAACATGCTTCTATCCATTTCTTCTTCATAGCTTAGAACCTCACTATCTGATTTTATCTCATATCCTAGACCAATTTTACATGTTGAGCTCATACCACTATTTATTAATTTTGACAAATTTTGAGAAGAATTTTTCCATTTGTCTACTATTTGCTGTATTTCTTCTTTATCTTTAAGAGCTTTTTCACCAATTCTCCTATACTTTTTCACTTTTTCATCTTTAGCATATATTTCATTAGCCTGAAAAGTAAGTTTTTGATTTAAATTGGCTAGTTGTGTTTGAAGTTTATTAACCTGAGCTTCTAAGGTTTTAACACCATTTTCATAAGCAAGTATTTTAATCTCCTGTTCTTCTATTTGATTCGTTTGTTCATCACACATAGCTTTAACATTATTGTATGAATCAATACATAGTTTAGAACATAGAGATACCTCAGAGTTAGAGCTTATGCCATTAGAGCATGGTTGGTAGGTTCCTCCTCTTCAGTGTGCTCCACCCAGTTGATAATGCCATCATCCATTGTCAGCAAACCAACCTGGCTTTTCTCCTTCTTGGGCACCTCTTCTGAATATATGGAGTTCCTCTTCTTCTTCTCTTCAGAAGTCACTTTTCCTGTGCATTCTCCAGCAAAGTGACCATTGTTGTTGCACTTCCAGCATACAAGTTTTGACTTATCATAACCAACTGGCTTATTTCCATTGTATCTGATGTTTCTTCCAGTCTTCTTGAAAAATCTTTTCATCCTGAGTGCAATCATGGCCAGTTGCCAATTGATGTCCATTTCTTCAATATCAACATCATCAATCTGATCAAGATCATCATGGATGAGATCTCTTTCATCAGACCTCTTTGCAAAAAGAGAGTAGAGAACTTCATCAGCAAAGCCAGCAGGGATATCTCTTTCCTTTATGTTGTTTGAAGAAGAAGCATAACTTCCAGAATTAAAACTGCCAGAACTAACTTTGTTAGTACTGGTCTTGCCTTGTCTAACAAAGGCAACATTGGCTGCACTTGAAGATGGTTTTGAGCTTCCTTTAATGTCTTGTTCAAAAACCCTAAGATTGTTGAACAAATCATCAATTGACCAATCATCAACACCTTCTTTTAGCCTCATGGTCATGGTCACATTTGTCCATTCATAAGGCAAGGATCTAAGAAACTTATGGTTTGCATCTTCAGTAGATACAGGAGAACCATGAGCTTCTAATTGAGAGAGTAGGTGTTGGAACTTTTCATAACCCTTTTCAAGCCCTTCAGAACTGCTCACTGTGAATGCCTCAAATTGCTTTTTAAGTATAGCCTTCTGCATTTTCTTGGAATTGGCATTCCCTCCAAATCTGATTCGAATTGCTTCCCAGATCTCTTTGGCATCATCCATCCCATGGAACCTTCTTAGGTGTTCCTTTGGAATGGCCATCAGAAGAATGGTCCTAGCTTTTCTTTCTTTCTCTACAGCATGTATCTCTGCAGTAGTGACTGGTGGAAGCACTTTAACAGTACCATCCTTGCCTACAGAGATCCTTTTCTTTGAATTACCATTCTGTATGACTTTCCACACATCATTATCTATGTATTCCAGATAATGTTCCATCTCCATTGCCCAAATATCATACTCCTCCTTCTTAAGAATTGGGAGTTTGATATTGGCCACAGGCACAATCTGCTGTTGCTGCTTTGGCTTCTCATTATCAGAGATAGCATCTTCATGGTTTGATTCATCAGAATCACTGTGACGGCTAGAGAATTCATCAACAGGTTTAGACATCTTTATGGGATTTTGGTGAGTGTTTGAGTGGTTGTGGTGTGTGGATATGTGTTTCTTCTTACTCAGAGTCCCTCAGCGAGGCTCTGATACCACTTGTAGGTCCAAAGTTCTGGATCTAAGCAGCCTTTGTAAGACAATAGATACCTTGGATAAATCCAAACTATCTATATGAGAAACTCTAAACAATGTATACTTGATGTTAACGCGGAATACTAACACAAGCAGTAAGAACAACACAGAGAATTACTAATTTTATATTCTATTAACTTTGAGAAAACTTGGAATAGAACTCAATGCCGTAGGGTTCTTTTTATACTACAAGGAAGCCCTAATTCTACAAACGTGTGAAAGGATGCATGCATATCTTCTCCTAAGATATCTAACCGCGTACATATCCTTTCCTATAATGTCTCCTAACTTATCTAACTTGTTCAGCAAAACAGACTTAACTGAACTAACATAAACAGACTTAACTATCACTGGCCAGACTTAACTTAGTACTGGCAGACTTAACTATCTACCCGACTTAACTAAGCTATTCAGAATTTTAAGTCCGTTACAAATAATTCCCAACAATAAAGTCAATCATTATTCGTCCATAGCATCATAATCAACTCCTTGGTAATCAACTATCGCTCCAACTCCAATTTCACCCGACGATGTACCGGCCTCAAAAACATTTGGTTCTTCATTCACATTCGAATAATACCCCATAAATCCTTCTTAACTAGCATTATCCGTCTCATTCCCTTGAGATACATTCGACGAAGTGGGATAAGGTAGATGTGGTAACGTGTATGGCACATATGAGAATGGGTATGGTGGGACACTTGGTGGTGCATAAGTCATGGGAAAAGAATAAGGTGGTTCACTTTGTTGAGCAAGATGAGTAACAATAGGTGCACAATAGTCCATTTGATGACTAATTCGCATCAAAGTCATGTCTTTCCACATTTCTCTTTTATCCACTCGTGGAAAATTTGCATGCCAATCACCCCAACTTGAATTAAGTACCTAAGATTCTCCAAAACCTTGTTATGATGTTGGTGGTTCAATGATTCGAGCCACATTTGCAATTTTGTCAACCAAACGCTTCCTATCATGATCAAGCAATCCTATCAAACAACGCTTATCAAGCACTCCACAAACTTTCGTTTCCATAATCTTAGCCCTCTCAATCTTCGTATCGTACCCCAAACTTTTTCCAATCTTAGTCACATAATGGCCTCCATTGATGTAACCAATTTCCGACATAACCACTGCTTTCCTAGACAAGTAAATCGCCAATGTCCAAAGTACATTCAAATTCAACGTCTTTCCATCACGTTCTCCCATAATCATTTCAATCAACCACAAGTCTTAAACTTTGTGGTAATCTCCTCGACACTTTTAGCTTCATCTATGGTTTCTTTTGGTGGTTCATTAAGTAAGGGTGATGGATTGGAAGAACATTCTCCCTTAAGTAGTTGAGTGGGGTGTGGTAATGATGATGGTGCGGGTATAAGTCCTTTAAATGGTGGAAATTTTTGCTTAAGTCGGGAAGCTTTTCCCATTTTCACTACCTCCACATTTTCCAAGTAACCATCTTCATCACAAGCCTCTTCTATTTGCTCAATTAGCCAATCCACATCCTTATCATCTTGCAATTCACCAATTTTCACCTGCATTTCTCCTAAGCCAAAATCAACCGTGCACTTACAAGCAACCAAGAAATCTCTTCCAAACACAACGGAAGGATCCGTTGTTTCCACATAATCTTCCACAATCAAATCCATAGAAAAAGTGTACCCATGGATATCAATCTTCACATTCTTAGCAATCCTCCTATTGTACTTGTCAACCTCATATTTCCCATTCCCGAACTTCTCATAAAAATCATAGTTCACATAGCTATCACATTGTCCAAGATGACATTCGGCATCCCATGCTCCAAAACCTTCTATTCCACAAGGTGTAGAATATCGCATACCATACTCATCATACTCCCTTAACTTTGCTCGAGTGAAAGTTATCACACGAGGTTTTTCCGGTTCACTTTCATCCAACTCAACATCTTTTCCTTTCTTCTCCAATTCAAACTTTTAAACATCAACCATCTTTTCCATCCTAGCCATGACATCTCCAACTTCCATTAATTCGGTTTCCAATTATCCAAATAAGCCGAAACTTCACTAGGAGAATCCATAACTTAACAAAATAAACTAAAACATTCAAAAACAAAACCAAAGAAAACGTTAGGGGTTAGTTAAAATAAAAATAAAAATCCTAAATAATCAAACACGAAAAAATCACTTAAATCTAACTAATAATCTACTAAAACATAAACATAATAACAGAAATTATTAAAAATCTTAAACAAAAAGAAAAATAATTTTTTTAGGGACCAAGAACCGTCGGTTCGCAACCAAACCGGTCGGTTCGGTTCGTTCGATTTCAAACAGCCGAGACCAAACCGGACCGGTTCATCCTTATACTGGCCGTTTTGGTTAATTTTTTTTAACAGCGATTGCAGGTTCAAGATTAAACCGGGGGGTTCAAAATGGATCGGGTCACACAGTAGCAACCAAACCGGACCGGTTCAGAATTGGACCGGTCGGTTCAGTTTTCTTTTTTTTCCTTTCGACCTCAGCCTGCAACGAACCAGACTGGTTCACATGTGGACCGGCCGGTTTGCAGCAAAATATATATATATATATATATATATATATATATATATATATATATATATATATATATATATATATATATATATATATATATATATATATATATATATATATATATATATATATTAATAAAAACTTATATTTTAATTAGAAATAATATGAAATAAATTCGAGATAAAATATATAAAATAAAATAAAATAAAATGAAATTAACAAGAACAAAAACTTAACAATTCTAACATCAAACAATCATAAAATGGTCAAATAAGAACAAGATAAACATATAGACATATAAACACTAGAAAACACTTAACTCATGCAAAATCAAAAACAAATTCTATACTAAATATTTACAACTAATCTAAACTAATCTAAAAAAAAACTAAATTAAGTCCCCGGCAGCGGCGCCAAAAAACTTGATGCGTGTTGCTAGAGGTGTAGATTATTATACTTCCCAAGTTTCACTCAAATTTTAAATTTATAAAACACCTTTTTACCGATTATTAAGATAACGCATACGAGCAAGTATAATCGTTCGTGTGTAATATGGTTTGTTGTAAATAGGGATCGTCCCACGAGACTATACGTTTTAATTAGATTAGCAATTATAGAAAAGCACGAAAAGTACTAAAGATTGTCACTATCTAAAGCACCGTAAAATAAACAAACAAACAATGGTTCTCGAATTCAAGCAATTAGCAATCAAAGACTTGTTTAGGAATCATAGATAAACGTGATATATTGTTAAACATGTTTGGGTGAAACATATATGTAGAAGGTACATATCAATTTTCAAAAGGCTTTCTAGTCAATGGGTAATATCAAGAAAAACTATGTTTCTACTAATTTCATGGGAGAGTCCTTTCGGCCAATACATCATCCCATTACGTTAGCTCTTTGTGTTAACAAATGTATGAAAAGATGATTAGTAACATTAGTTCTTACGAGTCCTTTCGGCCCCATCTCGTGATTAAATATTCTCGAATTCATTTAAAAACTTGAATACTTATAGTTGTCAATTATAAAGTACCAATCCATTTGTGCACCAATTTCTTGGAATAAAACAATGTTAGAAATCCTTTTGGCCTTAAAATCCAGCAAGGTTTAATTAACAAGTTTTAGAACACGAATTATATTTAAACAAACTTATGAGAATAATCACTTTTCTAACTGTCTAATCATTCAACATAAACACGTAGTCTACATAATTCCCAAACAAGTATCACAAATTATTCCATAACAAGTTTCATCAATAGTGATGGAGCGTGATGTGTCGTTGCGGTTTAGCAGTATTAATGCCTACTCAAGTTTTAAATTTATATTTAGCCGACTTATTAATAATACACACACTTAACGAGTAGTGTACCCGGTCAGTTTGTATATAATGGTAAGTAGAGTGTCGATCACTAAGATCCGTATTATCTAATTATCCTAATCAGTATTTTAATATCCTAAGTTAGTTTTACAGCCTAATCTAACGAAAGGGGGTTCAGCCTGAGAAACTGGCACAGATTGGTTATATTAAACAGTAAATTAAACTAATGAGCACGAATCAGCGAATAGCATACACGTATACAGATAGATAAATAGAGACTGCAAGAAGACCTGTCCTGATAATTAAGTAGTTTGTCACTTGTTTTATTGCTAGTTTTATATGAAGTGTATATTAGTTAACCCTATCTCGTTGGTTTCATTATATCGGCGAGTAAACCCTTAATGATTACTTATGACTATCCTATTTATCCAAAGACCTCAGATTAAATAGGCGAGGAAGGGGTATGGCAGCCCAAGCAGTGCTCAGCTAGACACAGAGGTTATCAAAGCACTAATATAAATTCACCAATGACATTAAACATATAAACTTAAATTGATGGGAAAGCAATTTTAAGGCGGACATATGATTTTCCGCAATCACATACTACTGGCCATCAATCCTGATGAATTAAAGCTTACTATTACAATAAAACAAAACTACTTAATTAATTAAATACATGCAGCACCTTCTTACAGCTCTAGTATCTTCGTTTAGGGCGTGTCTTGTGTTGCTTGTTCGTCTGAATTCGGCTCCTTAAGGTTATGTTGCACAAAAAATTCGTCTAGGTCTTGGGGTATTTATAGTCTCTGTCTGAGGGCTCGATGCGGCGCATATAATATGCAGATGCGGTGCATCGACTTAACTTCGTGTGGGGTCTAAGATTATTATATTCTGGAATATTCGTACACCGCCATAGATGCGGCGTATCTTGATCCTTGTATGCGGCGCATGTCCTTCAGTTGTCTTGGATTGTTTCTGGTGAAGTCTTGATAGTGATACGCCATATGTTAAATGTATAATGCGGCGTATCTGGCGTAGAACGAGCTTGATCTTCTTCTTTGACCAAAGTTTCATATGCGGCGCATGACATATTTACATGCGGCGCATTCTTCAAAGTCAGGCAATGGTCTTCGAATTCATCTAAGTATGATATTGCGGCGTATCTGTTGAGAGAGATACGGCGCATCTTCTGGATTTCAGTAGACTTTTGACATCTCGCTTGTTTTGCTCCATAATTAGTCCAAAATCGCCAAGTTTCACCTATTACTTGTTTTTACCTGAGAATCACTAAAGTAAACATTAAAACACCGATTCTCATAAATAATATAATAAAACAAGTCAAATAAATAGGATAAATGATGGTAATAATATGTACTTATTTGAATTCATCAAATATCCCCCCACTTGAACTTTACTTGTTCCCAAGTAAACCTTAGATTTAATCTTATGAAAATGTATCCTAAAAGGTATTAGGATTTATTTTTAATAATTAAGCACGTATTCGTTTCATCATAATCACACAACCATATACTTAACGAAGTAGAAACAAAATAATTTTTCAATATAAAAACAATTCTAAATCGTTTAGTTGCTCAGTTGTGACGAATATTCTATCATAAGCTTGACAAGTATACGCATCTCCCCCACTAAAGCCAAAGAGTAACAAGTCTAAAGCGGTAAAAAGGGTTTTGAGGCTTAAGGGTTGAACCTAGCTTCGTTCAAACATCTCCTGTACAAACTTAGTAGATCGCTAGCGCGAGTCCTCGACGCTTCAACTAACAGATGGTCACTAGTGCACTTCTTAGATCGCTAGCGCGTTATTTGCATAACGGATGGTCACCAAGTCACACATTAGATCGCTAGCGCGCTAGTCAATTAATCTAATACTCGGATGGTCACTACCTTATTCATACATTCAACATTCTTACTTAGCCATCATCATATCCGGATGCTCGAAAGCTAACGACGAATATAACAATACAGTTGGGTAGGGATAACATTTAGAATATAAATTGGTGTAAAATGAAAAATAAACAAAACAAATAAATTAAAATCCTAAGTGTGGTTAATTACTTTCCCAACCATCCCATGAATAAGACTCATATCATTGAATAACTCACGCTTTTGACTCATGTAACTCACACTTTAGGTAGACACGAATTATACTCAATAAAATCTTAAACAAAGAATAATCCTTAGTTGGCGTTCCCATAACGGCCAACTCTCATTCAATCCATAAATATAATACAACAAATAGTGGTGATATCTCCCACTTAATACAAAACTTTACATAAGTTGGTTAAAACAAACTTCCAACTTCTTCTCTTTCTTTTTCTTTTCTATTTTTTCGATTTTTTTTTTTTTGACATCTGTAAAATTTCACAACTTTTTTTCTATCACGATTTTCCTGGATAATTTTTCCATTCTTTTCATAACTTTCAGATATAACTGTAATAGTGAAAGTAGTAAACACACGAAAAATAAACTGAAAATATACAATATGTACTTTCACTCCAATTGCATTGTGCAATTTCCCGACCTAACCAAAGATAATCAATTACGCACGCGAACACAGGTAATGTAAGGAAACACACTTTGCCTAAAGTAACTAACAACGGATTTTAATCTACAGGGTAGGCTAAGGTGTAAGGGTGTAACGAAACATTTTAATAAAGGTGTAAGAAACGAAAGGAATGGCTCTGTGGGTTTTTCTAGGGGTATCTTACTCTAAAAGTGAGAGTAAACAAAAGGGTTTATACGGGGGTTAACTAACCAGTGTAGCTAGTTAATATCACATAACATATAAAGGCTTTTTGGGTGTAATCCTAGAAATTTACCAAGTTAGACAAGTCACTCCAATTATATCAATAATACTCATTATGGTGGTCTCGAATAGTATACAAGCCAAGTTCTAAAGTTTACAAGTCACCGGCACACTAAAGTTTTAATCTTTTGAAGAAATAAGGTTATGTGTGCGGTTATGTAATTTAGACTTAAACATAAACATGCTAAATTTTTTTTAAATTTTGGTATATTAAGCGCATTTTAAGCATATTTTGAAAAAGTTTGGGACAAGTAAGCATTCTAATTCTCCATCCCCCCACTTAAGTTAAACAACGTCCTCGTTCTTTGTGCTAAAGGTTAAACTGGAAATAAAAGAATTAGAATGGAAAAACTCCCCTGATATTTGCTCGGAATGATCCTCCCTTATGCGTTTATGAGCAAAAATCTACTTTCTTATGGATGAGAAACGTTTACGCTTTATCATCGATGTTCCACAGAAAGTACAGGAATCTATAATACCACCTAAACTTTAACACACCTGAGTTAAGAAGGTTCAAACTTGCATAATACATTAGTAGTTAGAAAAATAAAACTGAAAAAAAAAACTGTAAATCATCAGGTCAGTCGATGCGCCGCATCCTATGGAAGAGGATGCGCCGTATCGAGCCTGGAATTAATACGAATCAGAATAAAAGATGCGTCGCATCCTTAACCAGGGATGCGCCGCATTAAATAAACTGACAGAATGTTTTAAAGTCTGAAAATAAAAATGCAGAAAAATAAGATAAGATATGACCTGTGCAGATGATACGCCGCGTCTTATGATGGAGATGCGCCGCATCTACTACAGGTCTGACAGATTTGACTCAAAACAGAAAATAAGAAAAAATATCTGGATTGTCTCCCGGTCAGCACTTGTCTTTATTCCAGAGTCTTCAAGTTAGACTCACGTTCAGCTCCTTATTTTCCATCATCGATTCCCAAATGCCACTTCATGATGTATTTGCTCATTAGCTCATCTTGTACATATTCAGGTCCTAATTTCAACACTCCTTTGTAGAATCCCTTAATCTTTTGATATGGATATATGATCCCATTCTTCTTGTCTTTGTCATCTACATAAACAAATGGTGAAAATTTATAGCAATATTTGTTAGTGGCATGTTTAAAACTTGGGTGAGCGCGAGGCATTATGAAAGTGATAACATCTCTTCCATTTTGAAAGGTTATTCTTCCTTCAAATCTCTTGGCATTAAAGGTAGTCTCTCTACAAAATGGTTCTCCTACAATCACATCACCCATCTCTTTATTGCGATAGGCATCCATGTCTTCTACAACCGCGAAATCAGTGACAATAACAAATTTTCCAACAAAAATAGGTGCCTTCATAAAAGCTCCAATTACATTCTTTCCTCTATATTCAACCTTTTTTTTCATAATAGAATTATAAAAGGTTTTTGCCATTCTGTTAATTGGTAAAATAGGGAAGAAGTTGGCGCTAACTTGTTTATAGCCCATCATGCAAGGAAATTGTAAGTTGTAAGCGTTATCCACATGGATCCTTCTACCCTAATCACAAAAACTAGGATACCCCTCAAATTCATCGTAATTTCTAGTGTTTATAACATTAATACTAGGGTTATCCTGTGGAAAACTAGAAGGGGGGTTGAATAGTTTTACGTCTTTTTAATTTACAAAAACTTTGTTTATCAAAACACCAATTCGAACTTTATGTTTCACCAATAGACTTGCACAATTATAAGTAACGATATCAACAAGATATGATATGACAAACTGTGAAAGTAATAAATAGTAAAGAGATTAAGAGTTGGAAAAATGGCACCCGTGAGACAAAGGATTTATAGTGGTTCAAGCTACGAATCTCTCTTCGTTCCTACTTCCACTCCCGAGCACTAACTCGGGAGTTTTCTTCACTATGTCAACAAGCTCCTTATGGCGGAGAAAACCTTACAACAACGTCGCTTACACGGCTTAACGACACAAAGCTAAATGTGGGTCCTAATGGGTAGCTAACAACCAATCTCACACAAACACACTTCTTCTTTCTTCTTCACAACAACTTCTTCTTCACAACACAACTTCTTCATTCACAACACAACTTCTTCCCTTCACAACACAACACTTCACTACTATACACTACTTCACTACTTATTCTTCTTCACTACCCAACTCCTATTCCCAACTAGCACGACTAAAACTACTTACACTAATCACAACACAACTACACAAGTACTATACACAATATATATACAATACTTCTTGAACTTGAGGTTGAAGGAGTATTCTTCTCTTGCACTTTGGATGATGGTGGATGATGAGGGATTGAATCAGTTGAAACAAGGATTAGTAATCTAATGATCAAAGGGTTTTGGAAGATGTTTAGAGAGATTTAGATCTGAAAATTTTCTTGCAAGAGGTAAGGAAAAATATCAGATTTAAGGTGGTATTTATAGGGGAAAAATTCTGACAAAATCTGGCACAGGGAGCGTGCCGGTCCCCTTAATTCATGGCCGGCCCCCTTAAAATTAAGGGGGCCGCCCCTTATAATTAAGGGGGCCGGCCTACTGTAGCGGCCAGATTTTTTTGTCTTTTGTGGGGAAAGTTTATTTGGTGAAAAACTAACTGATTTTGGTTAAAATTTGAATTCATATATTTAGTATGATTAAAACATTTTTCTTTATTACCAAAATTGTTTTTCAAAAATATATAATATGTTTATATTATTAAATAAACTTTGTAGTAATTAATTAAATGCCCATTTGATCATGAGATGTATTAAGCACTTGTTTATTCATACCTTAAGAGATTAAGTTGGATATAATGATATAAACTAGCTTAATACTTGTTTACGTAATAATCTTACGTTTAATGATTTTCCATTTTGTGATCATCAAAACGTAGAGATATCGAAAAATATAAATAACGTTTTTACGCATTATTTATGTCAACAATCTCCCCCTTTTTGATGATTACAAAATCTAAACTCATTAAGCGAAAAATTAGTTTATATACAAGTATTAATATGAGTTTATATCGCTTCTCCCCCTTTTTGTTAGCATCAAAAAGGTTTATCCCGATTAACTTGGAGCTCCCCCTTGATGTATACTCCCCCTCGTTTTGAGGTCATAAGAAATAATCGAGATATGGAATGCTTGCAAAAATATTTAGATAGCACAACATATATATATATATATATATATATATATATATATATATATATATATATATATATATATATATATATATAGCATGCATACATATAAAGCAAAGCATATAA
>LBNU01028380.1:18402-33180 GCA_014162995.1 Artemisia annua
CTGCCATACCTGCTCCTCGCCTGCTTAAGCTGATGTCTTTAGATAAGTAGGATAGGCATAAGTGATCATTAAGGGTTTACTCGCCGATATAATGAGATCCAACGAGACAGATTAGATTACGATACGCTTCATATAGGACTAGCAATAAAACAAGTGACAAGCTACTTAAACATAAACTCAGTAATTATTAAGCAGCTTTATGCGGATTCCAATTTGAATGGAATCTAGACTCTAGGTTAACGAGAGGTATGATTAACCGCACCTAGTCTTGAGCACCAATCACTGTAGGTCTTAGGAACTTATCAAAACTTAATCATATATGACTAAACTTGGTTAACACACTCTTCTTATCTTGGGTATCTTCTATTGTTTGTTTAGTTTAGTTTAATTAATTTAGTATTAAATCAAACCCGTGCCAGTCTCTCAGTCTAAACCCCTCTTTGCATTAGTTTAGGTTAATTTAGTAGAGTCGAATACCTTTAGAATTAGTATATTGGAAATCCCACTCTTAGTGATCGACACCCTACTTACCAACTAGGTTACATTGATCGGGTACACTGCCCATTAGTGTTGTTATAGGTTAAGTCAGCAAAATATAAATTTAAAACTTGATAAGGAATAACCACCTATACAATGACACATCAGCAGGTGAAAGGAGCTTGTTGACTAGTGAAAGAAACTCTCGAGTTGGATACTCGGGGAGTGGATTAGGGCAAGGAAAAAGAGTCCTTGTAGCCGAACCACTATAAAAATCAGTGTTGTGGTTTGATTATTTCTTACTTTATTCTTGCATATTACTTATCGCTTATTAGTTTCAATTTTTGATTGCACGTAAAGTTTTCAAAGTTAATTAAGTTAAAAACCGGAAAATTATTCAACTCCCTTCTTGTTTTCCACAATTGGCATCAAGAGCTACGTTACTCAAGCTTTTAAAATATATTGTGTTTTAAAACTTGAAACGATCCATGGATTTTGAAAATTACAAAGAAGGGCAATCTATGCAAAGATGATGCGTGGATTGCGGTTTACGCAAAAGGTTTTACCTCTCAAGGGATCTTGAGAAGCTTGCAATCCCCACCAGGCAGTGTACCTGACCGATGTAGTATGGTGTAGTGGCAAGTACCGGGGAATTGATCGTTCTCTCGGGGAATAGTGTTCGTTAGGATTGAAAGTAGTCTAATTAGGTCTAGGGGTGATGGATGATTCATTTTGTATTTTTTATATTTTAAGGAAAGCAAGTAAAAATCTCGATTTTGGAAGAGTGGGCGGAATTAGTTGCTAGTCAACTAACCCAATAAACTACTGATGCAATAAAAATAAAATGACAATAAAATAAAATGAGAAAACTCTTATAAGGAGAAAAAGTGTTTATTTAGATTTCATTACTCCCTAGTTATCTTTTATTGATTGATAAGTTTGTTACAATTGCGTGGGTGACGAGTTGCATTCCTTAATACCATTCGTGGGGTCGTGTACGATTTTCCCCAATTCTATAAGCTTCTATCTCTTCCTATGGCGACACGTTTAGTATCCTAACCATGGCCTCCTTAATAGTCACTTATGTATTAAATACCACCATTAAAACCGTAGTACACATCCGATTCATGTTTCTTAAGACGTTCAAGCATGTTACCATATAGGAGATTAGCCAGTTTTCTTAAGCCTAACATCGATTATCATTCACCCAACAACAACTAATAACAAACCATCAATCAACAATCAATAACTAGGTTTCATTACATCTAAGTAAACACAAATAAACCTAGCCTAACATGTTAAAAGAAAGACAAGCATAAGATATAATCAAACAACACATAGACATATTGAATGATTGATGGATAACTTATCTTTAATTGAACATGGAAGAAACAAGGGTATGAAACCCTTGAAAAGGTCTGAAAATCGTACTAGGGTTTGTGTGTGTGTTCCACCAAAAAGTTCCTCTCTTTATGAATGAAAAATCCTAAAATATATATAGATATTACATTCTGACGGCGTCAGCTTATAGCTTCCGACGCCGTCAACTCGCCGTGTTTAGGGTTCTCGGATCACCTAGATCCACTTCTGACGGCGTCACCTTATAAAATCCTCTGGGTCGTCTCTCTTTAGCATTACACGAGACGGCCTACATTTTGTAACACCTGACGCCGTCAGGTGTTAAACCTTGATTTCTTCTCTTGAGCGTCTGGTACAAACATAAATCCACCTCTTTTGTCTTCAAGTGACGGCGTCACCTTTTGGTGTCTGACGCCGTCAGGTACAATTTCCAGCATGATTTCATGACTTTGTCGTTTTCTTCACTTTTTGCTCCAAAAACGTCCAAAATGCTTCATTTTCCAGAATTCCTCTCAAAAGTACCTAAAATGACAAAAGGAACGATTTAAGGTAATATTTGACCATAAAATCACGATTTAGGGATTAAATGACCCCCTAAAAGCGTAACACTTTTCGCCTCATCAAATACCCTTACACTTGAGATTTGCTTGTCCTCAAGCAAATGCGCTTTTATTCCAATCAAAATATGAGCTAGGGGTCATTTAACACTAATATAAAAGTAATTACAACAAATGATCATTCCACCATAGACAGAACAAGCACGGAAATCATACACTAGCACCTCACAAATAGTGTTTGGATACTCTCATCTCTCGGGTGTTATAAACCTATATATAACTAATGGAATGGAAAAATATCACTCACTACCTGTCATAGCAAACAAATTACCATAGGCTTGGGAAAGGATTAAAAACCTCCACCACTTGGCGTAAGTACCTAGAAAAACTATCAAAGAGGGTTTTTCAAGGGTTATAATGTTAGGTGTAGGGATATGATAAACACGGTTTGTTGGAATAAAGGATATTTTTACTGGTGGCGAGTTAATCATCTTGGTCAATTACATGTACAATGCGGCGTTGCTAAGCCAAGACTCGACTTAAGCTAATAATAAAATAACAAAAATATACAATAAACATAAAAGGAAACGGGATGGTAGTCCGTATGTTTTTCTCTTTTCTTTTTTTAATTTTTTTTTGCATACATTCTTGCCCTACCATCCAAAATAATACATCATAGGGGACTCGGTTTTCCCCTTACACTTGAACTTTTACATACTTTACAAATAACTATTCTAATGACTCGAATTAAGATAATCGAAACATTTGGAGTACTTTAAAACATTTGATGCACATATGGGGGTAATAATTGACGTTCTTCCCCATTACTCCATGACACTAGTACTTTACTCATGAGTCCCAATCGTCCCAAAACAGTATGTATAAGATATGACTCGACTTAGCAACCATGTAACCAATTAGACAATTAACTAAGGGTTTAAACAAATGTTGTAACAATAATGCACTAAAGGTGAGTGTATACAAGGAAGGCTAAGGCGATTTGGGTGTACATTTGGGGGTGGATTGTAAACAATTTTTTCTTTTAAGTAAAATGCTTAAAGTTAGAAACGAAAAAGATAGGCTCTGAGGGGTGTACTGTGGGAGAATTTCTTGACCAATGAAGTCAATGTAATTATATAAACAGGTGTAAGACAAGGGTTATCCTAATGCCTCTAATCATGTAGTAATCCAACTACACGAATGTAGTCTCACTTGTGGTCTCGGAATGAATCACTAATGCAAGTTCTAGAATCTAAATACTACCGGTACACTCACAAGCACTAAGGCTTTTCCTAACAAATCTAGGGGCGAACCTCACATATTTGGGGTGGAAAATTTTTGAGTGGTACGGTTTTTGTGCTAGTCATATAATTCCTATCCATGAGACGCTTATTAAGACTAAAGTTTCACTCCTATATGTCGTAAAAAATTTTAAATTTGGTGCTAAAATTTCCCTAACAAATATTTCTCTCAGTTTTATTACACACCTACTATTGAACAAACAAAAATCAAGTGCAATTGTAATCTCTAAGGTGTCTTCATTTACCCCTTACACATAAGCCGAACATTGTCCCTAATGTTCAATTAAAAGATGTAAAAGTAAAGAAAATGAAAGAATGAAACAAATACTCCCCTGATTCGTTTGGTGTGGATGATGTGGTAACATGGTTAAATCCTCCTCCAAGAGAATGTAAAAACTTCAAGATTAAAGCAGCTCCAAAATCTTGATGCCAAAAACTTGATTATCCATGTACATCTTCTTGTCCAATATAACCTGTTAAACCTGAGAAAACAATCACGGCAAACCTCGCGTAAAATCATCGGTAAATTCTATATAAGATAAAATCCTAGAAAGCAAGTATAGATATAATGCTTGTGGAATGAATGTTCGCAGATTCCTGGAGTTTATAAGTTAGATTTAACAAAACTTTACAATTCCGGCAGAAAACAAAGCTTGCAAAATTTTCAGAAAATTAACACCTGACGTCGTCAGGTTGTAACTCCTGACGCCGTCAGAATTAATCTGACAGAAATTTCATGTTTAGTTTCCGGAAAATTTTTAGAAAAACCTATGCCTTAATTCCTGGAATTCCTGCAACGCATTCATCATGACTCGATACAAGCATTTGACTCAAACAAATACTAATATGTATGTCTATTTAATATTGTTATCGTTCATGTCCAATTCTTTCTTTTAAACAAATTTGGATTTCCCTTTCACTTATCTTTTGCAAAATACTTTTATATGTAGTTAAGACGAAGTTAAAAAACAAAATAAAGCATTTTCACAATTTTAATTTGAAACATGAACCATAAACAATAAAAATAAAACACACATACGGAAGCAAATAAAATCAAATAAACAAACAAACAAACAAATAAAGCTTGGGTTGCCTCCCAAGAAGCGCTTTTCTTTATTAACGAGTCTTGTAGCTTGACTCAAAGTCACGTCCTATTACGTAGCTCCATCCCGTAAAATGATGTATCCATTGCTGATAAAATCCTTGCTATCATGGTGGTAACGTTTCAACCGTTCGACATTCACAGTCATCTCTCCACCTTTTTCATTAATCAGGATTACTGCCCCATTTTGACATAAGCTTTTGATCGTGAATAGCCCATACCACCAAGATTTTAGTTTATCAGGAGGTAACTTTATCCCTGAATGGCTTAAAAGCACCAATTCTCCTCTCATAAACTTGTCAGTATCTCCAATATGCTGATTACATTCGACTGCAACTTCCCTAGATGCCATATTTCTCCTATTCTCTTCCCTTCCTCCATGCTCTTGAGGATTCTTGATCCTTGCTTCTCAAACAAGGATCGCACTCCGAATGTGATTGTTAGGTGCATTGAGTTTGGTTGAAAGCTTTTTCTGCATTTTGCACTTCCCAATATTCCACGGGGTCATGGGAAAGTGAACTCTTCTTCGCCCCGATCTGAGCTCTATTGTCCCCGTTTCGTATTTGATGGTAGCTCGTGCTGTAGCAAGGAATGGTGCTCCCAGGATTATTGGTATGTAATCATTCTCCCTATCATCAATAATCATGAAGTCAATGGGATATAGGAATCCTGTTACATTAATTAATACATCCTCTGCAATTCCTAAGGGGTACACATAAGAATGATTTGCGAGGGACAACCTAATGCGGGTGGCGGTTGGTGTCCTACTTACCAACTAGGCTACATTGATCGGGTACACTGCCCATTAGTGTTGTTATAGGTTAAGTCAGCAAAATATAAATTTAAAACTTGATAAGGAATAACCACCTATACAATGACACATCAGCCGGTGAAAGGAGCTTGTTGACTAGTGAAAGAAACTCTCCAGTTGGATACTCGGGGAGTGGATTAGGGCAAGGAAAAAGAGTCCTTGTAGCCGAACCACTATAAAAATCAGTGTTGTGGTTTGATTATTTCTTACTTTATTCTTGCATATTACTTATCGCTTATTAGTTTCAATTTTTGATTGTACGTAAAGTTTTCAAAGTTAATTAAGTTAAAAACCGGAAAATTATTCAACTCCCTTCTAGTTTTCCACAATTGGCATCAAGAGCTACGTTACTCAAGCTTTTAAAATATATTGTGTTTTAAAACTTGAAACGATCCATGGATTTTGAAAATTACAAAAAAGGGCAATCTATGCAAAGATGATGCGTGGATTGCGGTTTACGCAAAAGGCTTTACCTCTCAAGGGATCTTGAGAAGCTTGCAATCCCCACCAGGCAGTGTACCTGACCGATGTAGTATAGTGTAGTGGCAAGTACCGGGGGATTGATCGTTCTCTCGGTGAATAGTGTTCGTTAGGATTGAAAGTAGTCTAATTAGGTCTAGGGGTGATGGATGATTCTTTTTGTATTTTTTATATTTTAAGGAAAGCAAGTAAAAATCTCGATTTTGGAAGAGTGGGCGGAATTAGTTGCTAGTCAACTAACCCAATAAACTCCTAATGCAATAAAAATAAAATGACAATAAAATAAAATGAGAAAACTCTTATAAGGAGAAAAAGTGTTTATTTAGATACTCCCTAGTTATCTTTTATTGATTGATAAGTTTGTTACAATTGCGTGGGTGACGAGTTGCATTCCTTAATACCATTCTTGGGGTCGTGTACGATCTTCCCCAATTCTATAAGCTTCTATCTCTTCCTATGGCGACACGTTTAGTATCCTAACCATGGCCTCCTTAATATTCACTTATGTATTAAATACCACCATTAAAACCGTAGTACACATCCGATTCATGTTTCTTAAGACGTTCAAGCATGTTACCATATAGGAGATTAGCCAGTTTTCTTAAGCCTAACATCGATTATCATTCACCCAATAACAACTAATAACAAACCATCAATCAACAATCAATAACTTGGTTTCATTACATCTAAGCAAACACAAATAAACCTAGCCTAGCATGTTAAAAGAAGATCATGATTACCTGCCCTATTTGACATAAGCTTTTGATTGCTGATATGGCCCATACCACCAAGATTTTAGTTTACCAGGAGGTAACTTTATCCCTGAATGGCTAAAAGCACAACTTCTCCCTCTCATAAACTTTCAGTACTCCAATATGCCTGATTACATCAGCTGCAACTTCCCTAGACCATATCTCCTATTCTCTTCCTTCCTCCATGCTTGAGATTCTGATCCTTTGCTTCCCAAGCAAGATCGCCCACCCGAATGATTGTTACGGCCATTGATTTGGTGAAACTTTTTCGCATTTGCCACTCCAATATTCCACGGGCATGGGAAAGTGAACTCTTCTCGCCCCGATCTGAGCTCTATTTCCCGCTTCCTACTTGGATGTAGCTCGTGCTTAGCAAGAATGTGCTCCCAGGATATTGTATGTATCATCTCCCTATCATCAATAATCATGATCTCAATGGGATTATAGAATCCTGCTACTTAATTAATACATCCTTGCAATCCTAAGGGTACACATAGAATATTTCCGAATGAAAAACCTAATGCGGGTGCGTTGCTGTCATTGGTTAATTGAGCATAGATGATCTAGCGCGATTATGTTCACCTCTGACCCTGATCCTAAATCTCACGTATTTTAGATCCCTATGCCGCATTAATATTTCAAAATTTCCGAGACCGCCTGTTTTTTATTGATTTCGGCGGAGAACTACTTTGGACATATGGATCTGAAATAATGCTCAACCCCCTTCTTTTCTTCTTCCCTTAGAGCCTCTAGTGTGTAGTAATACTGTTTCACCCAATATCAATGTCGTTTATTAATGCCTGTGTTTAGAAAATACCCTATTGGTTCGCGGATTTAGGTGGCTGTTCAATAAAGGGTGCCTGCTTGTCGTCAATTGAGTATGATCTTTTAAACTAATCATTCTCGTTGCTTCGTGGTTGCAATGAGCTAACCCCACAATTCATCCTTGACTACTGCGCTTCTCCTTTTCTCTGTCGTCCGTTGAAACAATAGATGATAGATTTAACAAATTTGGTGGTGGGTGTATCACCTTCTTTCCTCCTAGACACCTTTTCTGGAGCTTTTGTTTTCGTGTACTCCTTCAACAGGCCTCATCATCTCTGCCATTTCCCTTCCATCTCCTCCTTCTGTTTATTGACGGCGTTCTCGAATTTGCCAACCTTTCAGAATGGGCTGACATATATTCTCTCATTCAGCACTCGAATTTTGGGCTGAGTGAGAGGAATCGGATAGGTCTAGACATACTTTTGCAAAGGTTTCGGCGCTCTGCCCTAAAGAGGTGATTCGGATAACGGTGTGGTTTTAGCTCTGAATAGAGCTTAACCATTTCTCGTTGTGCTTAAGGCGTCTCTTTTGTTTTTCCATTAATAGTCAACCCTTTTCTTCAAGTCAAAAAGGCTTTCTTCGGAGAGTGAGTAGCTTTCCGGTGACGAAATTGCTTTGGACAGCTGAGTTTACACAACATGAGCAGTTTCCCACAATTCGTTATTGTAGAATGCAAGTTCATCGATGATTCCCTATGATTCTTGCTCTTTGTGGTAGTCGACATGCTCATAGAAGATTGGATTGGAAGCAAACGATCATGCCATAATGAGGACTTTGTAGTAGGTCCTTGAAATGAGTCCATGCTCGTAAAAGAGTTTCGCCTGACGCTTTTGGAACATCAAGATCATCATCTTTAACTTTGTGGTTCTCCCCGGGGAAAAAATTGAGCAAGGAAACGATAGGTGAGAATACATCCCAAGATGGAGCGTCCATGGGGTAAACACTCAAAGTCCTTTGACTAGCTTGGTCATGTAGAGAGAATGGAAGAGACGCAATCCGGGTCTCTCCGAGTGTTGACATCAAGGTCTTATGGAATCTAGATTTGGAGAAAGTCCTTGACGTGTGATTATCTTCGAACGAATCCATGGAATGCCGAATCTGCTTTGCCACCACCGGATGGTGTCGATCGCAAGCGAGACACATGCGCTCCTTTGAGTGAGATCAATGTGTTTCGATAGCCTTGTTGGCTAGGACGAGAGTACTCTCCTAAAGTGCATGCCCCTAGGAGTTGGTTTGTGTTGTGTGGGTTTTGTGGTGGGATTTTTGTGGTGGTTGCGGATCAAGATATACCACCTCCAATGATGGCGGATGCGTAATGGTTCGAACAAAAGAAACGAAGAAAAAAAAGACTAAATAAAAACCTATAAAAATAAAATAAAAATCTCACTTGAAATAGAATCTATGTGAGTAACCTAACAAAATAATTCACCTAAACAATAACTATTCCCGGCAGCGCGCGCAAAAAACTTGAGTACGTGAGTGCCGGGTCCTTGTCCTCAAGCAAATGCGCTTTTATTCCAATCAAAATATGAGCTAGGGGTCATTTAACACTAATATAAAAGTAATTACAACAAATGATCATTCCACCCTGGACAGAACAAGCACGGAAATCATACACTAGCACCTCACAAATAGTGTTTGGATACTCTCATCTCTCGGGTGTTATAAACCTATATATAACTAATGGAATGGAAAAATATCACTCACTACCTGTCATAGCAAACAGATTACCATAAGCTTGGGAAAGGATTAAAAACCTCCACCACTTGGCGTAAGTACCTAGAAAAACTATCAAAGAGGGCTTTTCAAGGGTTATAATGTTAGGTGTAGGGATATGATAAACACGGTTTGTTGGAATAAAGGATACTTTTACTGGTGGCGAGTTAATCATCTTGGTCAATTACATGTACAATGCGGCGTTGCTAAGCCAAGACTCGACTTAAGCTAATAATAAAATAACAAAAATATACAATAAACATAAAAGGAAACGGGATGGTAGTCCGTATGTTTTTCTCTTTTCTTTTTTTAATTTTTTTTTGCATACATTCTTGCCCTACCATCAAAAATAATACATCATAGGGGACTCGGTTTTCCCCTTACACTTGAACTTTTACATACTTTACAAATAACTATTCTAATGACTCGAATTAAGATAATCAAAACATTTGGAGTACTTTAAAACATTTGATGCACATATGGGGGTAATAATTGACGTTCTTCCCCATTACTCCATGACACTAGTACTTTACTCATGAGTCCCAATCGTCCCAAAACAGTATGTATAAGATATGACTCGACATAGCAACCATGTAACCAATTAGACAATTAACTAAGGGTTTAAACAAATGTTGTAACAATAATGCACTAAAGGTGAGTGTATACAAGGAAGGCTAAGGCGATTTGGGTGTACATTTGGGGGTGGATTGTAAACAATTTTTTTCCTTTAAGTAAAATGCTTAAAGTTAGAAACGAAAAAGATAGGCTCTGAGGGGTGTACTGTGGGAGAATTTCTTGACCAATGAAGTCAATGTAATTATATAAACAGGTGTAAAACAAGGGTTATCCTAATGCCTCTAATCATGTAGTAATCCAACTACACGAATGTAGTCTCACTTGTGGTCTCGGAATGAATCACTAATGCAAGTTCTAGAATCTAAATACTACCGGTACACTGACAAGCACTAAGGCTTTTCCTAACAAATCTAGGGGCGAACCTCACATATTTGGGGTGGAAAATTTTTGAGTGGTACGGTTTTTGTGCTAGTCATATAATTCCTATCCATGAGACGCTTATTAAGACTAAAGTTTCACTCCTATATGTCATAAAAAATTTTAAATTTGGTGCTAAAATTTCCCTAACAAATATTTCTCTCAGTTTTATTACACACCTACTATTGAACAAACAAAAATCAAGTGCAATTGTAATCTCTAAGGTGTCTTCATTTACCCCTTACACATAAGCCGAACATTGTCCCTAATGTTCAATTAAAAGATGTAAAAGTAAAGAAAATGAAAGAATGAAACAAATACTCCCCTGATTCGTTTGGTGTGGATGATGTGGTAACATGGTTAAATCCTCCTCCAAGAGAATGTAAAAACTTCAAGATTAAAGCAGCTCCAAAATCTTGATGCCAAAAACATGATTATCCATGTACATCTTCTTGTCCAATATAACCTGTTAAACCTGAGAAAACAATCACGGCAAACCTCGCGTAAAATCATCGGTAAATTCTATATAAGATAAAATCCTAGAAAGCAAGTATAGATATAATGTTTGTGGAATGAATGTTTGCAGATTCCTGGAGTTTATAAGTTAAAGATCTAACAAAACTTTACAATTCCGGCAGAAAACAAAGCTTGCAAAATTTTCAGAAAATTAACACCTGACGTCGTCAGGTTGTAACTCCTGACGCCGTCAGAATTAATCTGACAGAAATTTCATGTTTAGTTTCCGGAAAATTTTTAGAAAAACCTATGCCTTAATTCCTGGAATTCCTGCAACGTATTCATCATGACTCGATACAAGCATTTGACTCAAACAATTACTAATATGTATGTCTATTTAATATTGTTATCGTTCATGTCCAATTCTTTCTTTTAAACAAATTTGGATTTCCCTTTCACTTATCTTTTGCAAAATACCTTTATATGTAGTTAAGACGAAGTTAAAAAACAAAATAAAGCATTTTCACATTTTTAATTTGAAACATGAACCATAAACAATAAAAATAAAACACACATACGGAAGCAAATAAAATCAAATAAACAAACAAACAAACAAATAAAGCTTGGGTTGCCTCCCAAGAAGCGCTTTTCTTTATTAACGAGTCTTGTAGCTAGACTCAAAGTCACGTCCTATTACGTAGCTCCATCCCGTAAAATGATGTATCCATTGCTGATAAAATCCTTGCTATCATGGTGGTAATGTTTCAACCGTTCGACATTCACAGTCATCTCTCCACCTTTTTCATTAATCAGGATTACTACCCCATTTTGACATAAGCTTTTGATTGTGAATGGCCCATACCACCAAGATTTTAGTTTATCAGGAGGTAACTTTATCCCTGAATGGCTTAAAAGCACCAATTCTCCTCTCATAAACTTGTCAGTATCTCCAATATGCTGATTACATTCGACTGCAACTTCCCTAGATGCCATATTTCTCCTATTCTCTTCCCTTCCTCCATGCTCTTGAGGATTCTTGATCCTTGCTTCTCAAACAAGGATCGCACTCCGAATGTGATTGTTAGGTGCATTGAGTTTGGTTGAAAGCTTTTTCTGCATTTTGCACATCCCAATATTCCACGGGGTCATGGGAAAGTGAACTCTTCTTCGCCTCGATCTGAGCTCTATTGTCCCCGTTTCGTATTTGATGGTAGCTCGTGCTGTAGCAAGGAATGTTGCTCCCAGGATTATTGGTATGTAATCATTCTCCCTATCATCAATAATCATGAAGTCAATGGGATATAGGAATCCTGCTATGTTAATTAATACATCCTCTGCAATTCCTAAGGGGTACACATAAGAATGATTTGCGAGGGACAACCTAATGCGGGTGGCGGTTGGTGTCTTATTGGTTAATTGAGCATAAATGGATAAGGGCATTATGTTCACCTCTGACCCTTGATCGGCTAAAGTCTCCAGGTATTTTAGATCTCCTATGCCGCATAATATTTCAAAATTTCCGTAGAAAGCCTGTTTTTTATTGATTTTCTGGGCGAGAATACTTTGACATAGTGGACTTATGAATAATGTCTCACCCTCCTTCTTTTTCTTCTTCCCCTTAGAGCCTCTAGGTGTGTAGTCTACCCCACTGTTTTTCACCCAATTATCAATGGTCTTTTTATTAATGCTGTGGTTTAGAAAATACCCTATGGTTCGGGATTTATGTGGCTGTTCAATAGAGGGTTCCTCTTGTCCTTCAATTGAGTATGATTCTTTAACTAAATCATTCTCGTTGGCTTCGTTGGTTGCAATGAAGCCAACCCCACAATCATCCTTGATTATTGGTCGCTTCTCCTTTTCTCTGTCGTCCGTATGAACAATAGAGATAGAGTTAACAAATTTGGTGGTGGGTGTATCACCTTCTTTCCTCACTAACACCTTTTCTGGAGTTTTTGTTTTCATGTACTCCTTCAACAGGCTCATCATCTCTGCCATTTTCCCTTCCATCTCCTCCTTCTGTTTATAGACGGCTTCCTCGAATTTTGCCAACCTTTCAGAATGGGCTGACATATATTCTCTCATTCGAGCCTCGAATTCTGGGCTGAGGTTGAGAGGAATCAGATAGGGTCTAGCATACTTTTGCAAGGTTTCGGCGCTCTCCCTAAGAGGTGATTCGGATAACGGTGTTGGTTTTATGTCTGAGATAGAGTTAACCGTTGCTCGTTGTGGGCTTAAGGGTCTCTTTTGTTTTTCCATTAGATAGTCAACCCTTTTCTCAAGTTCAAAAAGGCTTTCTTCGGAGAGTTGAGTAGTCTTTTCCGGTGACGAAATTGCTTTGACAGCTGAGTTCACAACATGAGCAGTTTCCCACAATTCGTTATTGTAGAATGCAAGTTCATCGATGATTTCCCATGATTCTTTGGCGTCTTTGTCACGAATCTGCCCCCGGTGGCTCGATCAATGGTACGCTTGGTGTGGTAGTCGACATGGTCATAGAAGATTTGGATTTGGAGCCAAAGATCTATGCCATGATGAGGGACTTTTTGTAGTAGGTCCTTGAAATGAGTCCATGCTTCGTAAAGAGTTTCGCCTTGACGTTGTTGGAACATCAAGATGTCATTCTTTAACTTTGTGGTTCTCCCCGGTGGGAAAAATTGAGCAAGGAAACGAGAGGTGAGATCATCCCAAGATGTGATGGATCCCATGGGTAAACACTCAAGCCATTGACTAGCTTGGTCATGTAGAGAGAATTGGAAGAGACGCAATCGGGTCGTCTCTCGAGTGTTGACATCAAGGTCTATGGAATCTATGATTTTGAGAAAGTCCTTGAGGTGTTGATTTGGATCTTCGGAACGAAGTCCATGGAATGCACATCTGCTTTGCACCAACCGGATGGTGTCGGATCGCAAGGGAGACACATTGGCTCCTTGAGTGAGATCAATGGTGTTTCGATAGCCTTGGTGGCTAGGACAAGAGTACTCTCCTAAAGTGCATGCCCTAGGAAGTTGGTTTGGTTGTGGTGGGTTTTGTTGTGGTGGGTTGGCGGGATCAAAGATATTACCACCTTCCATGATGGCGGATGGTAATGGTTACGAACAAAGAAACGAAGAAAAAGATAGACTAAAGAAAACCTATAAAAATAAAATAAAAATCTCACTTTAAAGGAATCTGGTGAGTAGACCTAACAAAAATAAAATTCAACCTAAACAATAACTATTCGCCGGCAGCGGCGCCAAAAACTTGATACGTGGATTGCGGTCTACGCAAAAGGTTTTACCTCTCAAGGGATCTTGAGAAGCTTGCAATCCCCACCAGGCAGTGTACCTGACCGATGTAGTTTAGTGTAGTGGCAAGTACCAGGGGATTGATCGTTCTCTTGGGGAACAGTGTTCGTTAGGATTGAAAGTAGTCTAATTAGGTCTAGGGGTGAGGGATGATTCTTTTTGTATTTTTTATATTTTAAGGAAAGGAAGTAAAAAATCTCAGTTTTGGAAGAGTGGGTGGAATTAGTTGCTAGTCAACTAACCTAATAAACTACTAATGCAATAAAAATAAAATGATAATAAAATAAAATGAGAAAACTCTTATAAGGAGAAAACGTGTTTACTTAGATTTCATTACTCCCTAGTTATCTTTTATTGATTGATAAGTTTGTTACAATTGCGTAGTTGACGGTTTGCATTCCTTAATACCATTCGTGGGGCCGTGTACGATCTCCCCAACTCTATAAGCTTCTATCTCTTCCTATGGTGACACGTTTAGTATCCTAACCATGGCCTCCTTAATAGTCACTTATGCATTAAATACAACCATTAAAACCATAGTACACATCCGATTCATATTTCTTAAGACGTTCAAGCATGTTACCATATAGGAGATTAGCCAGTTTTCTTAAGCCTAACATCGATTATCATTCACCCAAGGAGACTGGTGGATTAACTCCAGAAGC
>LBNU01028382.1:0-32969 GCA_014162995.1 Artemisia annua
ACAGATCGTATATGAGAGAGGGCATCTACGAAGAATGTGATCGAGAGATTCTTCATCTGCCCCACATCTAATACACCGAGGGTCATCTGATGATCTCCGAGCAACACGTTTGATAGAGTTAAAAAGTTAGATTTTGTATTGCTCAATGAAAAATGATTTGGATGTCTAAAAATATGACTAATTGTATGCCTAAATTGATGTGGCAATTGTTTATTGGTTTATGTAAAAGCGGGTACCTCTCCGGTCACCAATAGTATGCTGCCACATAGATTAGGCATGCGAGTTAGGCATGCCAATCAAAGCTCTTTCTTTATTGCACACAAAAATGGTACTCCCTCCGTCTCATATTAAGTGTCCACTTTCATAATGCACAAAGTTTTAGGAGATTCCACTAACTAAACTTTCCACCAATCAAATATTACTTTTACCCACTAAAGCCTCATCTTATTGGTTTAAAGGTACAAGTGGATACTTAATTTGATACATTCAAAGATTTCATTATGGACACTTAATATGAGACGGAGGGAGTACATTTTATCCTTTTAGGTACCATAATTCTATCATAGCAAAAAGCGTTAGACATGGTGAAATGAGCAGTGAGACACATTCACACATGAAAGTATCCAAACTCAAAGTGTTCGATGAACTTATGAAGTACATAATTCATATCCGTGGTACCTTTTTGCTAGGCCCATAAGTTCATAATTCATATGCTGGTTGATTAATTGCAAGGCTGGCTGATGAGCACGTATAAAACAAAAAGGAATATATGGCATTTTCATTGTTATTAACAAATCTTTTTTAATTTAAAATTCTGAAGCAGCAGACAATAACATCTGATTACGCGCAAGAAAGAATAATCAATATGTTAATACCCATCTTAATGATTCATAATACGTAGTATTATTCTCAAAACATTAAAATATGATATTGTAAAGTCAAACTAAACCAATGTAAAATAAACAATAATTATCTTTAAATGTTTTTATCATGTTGTCCTCCTAGAAATTAACACATTAAGATATTACTACTGTACCGTTAACAAAAGAAAAACTAGAAAAATTTTACTCAAAAATTAGAACCATCGTTTACTTGTGAATTATAATGATATCTGTTATAGTTGCTGCATAATTTGAGTGCCGGTTAAAACTAGGTTTTGCATAATAGAGAGCAGTTTGGTTTACTAGCTCACACTTTTTATAGTGTTTTTCATTTCAAACACAGTGGTAAACAGTGGCGGAACTTTAACATTTATTTTAGGGGGGCCAAATTTATTTTGGGAGGGCCAAATCGTAGATTAGTTTGTATTATCAACTAAATTACCCTTAAAACATATAAAATTTTCACTAGTCGTTGCAACTTTTGGGGAGCCGGAACCCTCCCCTGCCCCTTAAAAGGTCCGCCCATGTTGGTAAAAGCATAATTAAAAGTAAACGGATGCATAATATTCTAATGGGTAAAGTTAGTATCATAACGAAGACTAGTTAACATTATGAATTAATTAAATTTTAAGTTAACTTTTAACTTAAGGCTAACTAAAATATTACGATTTTTTTTTAAGTTTTAAGTTTTTCACGAAATGTGTTTTTGATATAGATAGTAAAATGCTCCAAATTGCAACAACCAAGCAATGGGTTAGTGGACCCCCCCCTCGGTTTAGATGAGATAGACGGTTCAGATGACGCCACGAGAGAATCCAAATAAACAAAGAAAGGAAAGGAAAGGGCATCTTAGGTGGAGTCCACCGTCGGTTGAAGATGTGGTCCGGGCCAAGTGACGTGTGCTCTGTATGGATCGGGTCTTTTAATAAAAAAAAGGCAACAAGGATGGGCTCCATGAACCATCTCATAACTTGATCTACCCACGTCACCTATTTGAACTTTATTCTTGGGTTCATGTGTCACGTAGATACTTCACGTGTTATTTGCTGACCTGCCCCGTTTTAATTCGTTACATACCCGGGGTTTGCCTACGTGTATTTGTTTACTATTCTCTTGTTACATTTTTAATATTTGTATTAGTATATACAGTTTTTTTTTTTCTTTTTTATAATTTCAGCGTTAACACTTAATACGATTAATTTGAAATCATATTTATATATGTTAATTAAGCTAAATACCATGTTTTATAGGTGAGGTGAGCATTAACTTTTCTTTATAGGTTCAACGACTCAAATATTGTGTGTTGTAGGTTTAGTGACTTATGTGTAAACAAATTAGTTGAGTAACCTTTGCGAACCAAAAACATTAAGTTTGGTAACGTTTGCGTATATTAATCATATTCATTGAGCTTGCACTTATGCTTGAACAATCAATCTAGTAACGTTCAAATTGATGTCTCACTCATCAATAGCTAGTTGATTCTGTATTTGAATCAGGGGCGGACCTAGCTTATAGCACGGGTATGCACGTGCATACCCTAAAATTCGACGGGNATATTCTTGGGTTCATGTGTCACGTAGATACTTCATGTGCTACATGCTGACCTGCCCCGTTTTAATTCGTTAAATATCCGGGCTTTGCTTATGTGTGTATATGTTTACAATTTTTCAATTTGTATATAGTATATTTTTTAATTATTTGGATTAATATAACATTTTTTTAATTAAGTTAGTGAATTATTCTTTTATGTCACCGAACTTACGAGATAAGATATTTATAGTTTTTTTTTTCTTTCTTTTTTTTTTTTTTAAATAATTTTAGCGTTAAGACGATTAATTAGAAATCATATTTATTGATGTTAATTAAGCTAAATACCATGTTTTATAACTGAGGTGAGCATTAACTTCTTTTATAAGTTCAGCGACTCAAATATTGTGTGTTATAGGTTTCGTGACTTATGTGTAAACAAATTAGTTTAAAATCATTGTGAACCAAAAACATCAAGTTTGGTAACGTTCGTGTATATTAATCATATATTCATTTGCGCGCTGATTTTGTTATTTCTTTTAATCTACTAACAATCTTTGTTAAGCTATAGTTACTATATAGTATATATGAAAGGGAGAAACACTTATGCATGAACAATCAATCTCGTAACGTTCAAAATCTCACTCATCAATAGCTAGCTAGTTGATTCTGTCTTTGAATAGACAAAATACGGCATCGAAAACAAATCCCTTAGATTTTACAAACTCACCTTCTGCTTTATCGAACAATACAACAAGAATGCGTAATGCAACCTGTGCAAAAGAACTCGAACCGAAGTATATGAGGTCTCGACACTAGAGATACACTATTAGCCTACTAGGCTGCTAAAACAAGCCTTTGATCCGTCTTAAAATAACTATCTCATGGGCCTAGATTTTGTCTGTGCAAGTATCCTTACTAAATAGTCCATTTCAAAGGTCCATGTCATATAGAAATTCCACAGGCGGCCTCAATAACCAAACAACCACACAATGTGACCCTGTAAAAGTGGTTGTGCAACAGTGCAAGTATGAACAACACATTCTCATATTTGAAATTCTGAAACATATTTCCATCATCAAAGTTGTCTTTTTAAATGACGCATTCTACACATTCTCATCTTTGATTTTGGTTTCTTGGTATGTATATCAACTCCACCGTATGTTTTACTCAAACACAGTTGTACCATCCTATATTTAAAGCATGTTTGGTGTATAATTAGTTTTTCAATGTTTACAAATCGCAAACTTGGTTTTAATTATTGATAGTTGATACTGTTAGGCCAAATTCCTGCTCGGATCGGAGAAGCATGCAAAAAGTTACGTTGATGCAAGAACCGATTTTCAAAATACACTTGTAACCATGGACGGAACTTAGAAGGGATCGAGGGGGGCGTTTGACCCTATGTATATTTATATATGGTTTTAGTCATTTTTAATACAAAAATTTTAGCGTAATGTATATCGGCCCCCCTAAAATAAATAATTTTCAAGTTAGCCTCCGACCAACAATGTTCAAGTTCCGTCCCTGCTTGTAACGGTTTTTCGTCTATTCACGTATTGTTATATATCGTCCGTTTGTTACGAATCCTCCCTTGCACGACAATTTATTTACATACTAATTGTCATTAAGATTAAACTTTGGGTTAACAAACCATACTTGCTTATGATTTTTATCAGGTACGTTATACATCTTGATATATTGTCACGTACGCGTAATTATAATAAAGTGTTTGATAGCTGGACATGATGAAAGTGTAACCTCTTCCGTCATAGGGTATGGGAATGCGAAAAAGTAGTACGTATACTAGCTAGCAATTAGTCAGTTACAATAAATTTCATCGATATGTGACGTATCCAATGTATCAACTATTCATGCATATCCATAAAAGTATAAACTTAGGTTTTGTATAATCGTATGAGCTCGACTAGCTAGTTTATATTTGAGTTAGGCTCATTTGGAGCCTTAAATTTTGAATTCGAGTTCGTATCTTGACGTATTTCACGAGCTCGACTTATGTTTTATTGTAAGCTTAAACGAAATAAAGATTAACTCAAGCTCCGCTTGTTAAACAGTTAGCTCGAGCTTGTTATTTATTATAAGTTCGTCTATATATAATTATATGTACACACAAAAGGTATACCTATATAATTTTGTTGGTCGTATAAGCTCACGAACCTAATTCAGTTTTTGATATAGAGCTGGGCAGTACAGAAAAAAAGACAACAGGGATGAACAATTGGTGAGGACATGCATGTCCTCGTAAAAGACTCACTAAACAACAAAAAAATTCGAGTTTAAACTTTGACCGTGGCTAGTTTACGAAGAATTTTTTGCATTTGATCTTTTGTTGACTTTTCATTTTCATTTGGCTCGTAAATTTCCCGTCGGAAGAATTGGCGATGATATGTCCTCGCCAATTGTTGGACGAAAATGTTGACCGTAGTTAGACTTATAAGTACCGTATTGTTACATTTGGGTTTCGATGTCTCGTTGGATTTGGCGAAGACTTTTCCGTTAAAACATTTGGCTCCAAACTTTCCCGCTCTCATCTTTTACTATAAAAACAACCTCACAAACTATTATCCTCACATCAACCTCGCAAACTCATATCCTCACATCAACCTCACAAACTCTTATCCTCAACCTCACAACCTCGTATCTTCACACCATCCTCACAAACTCAAATGGAGCGAAATAATCTTTAGCAAACCAATCTTTGAGCTCTTTTAGGTGTGGCTCATCTCGAGCTATTACCAAACCAATCTTTAGCAACTCACGAACGATTAAGCTTGTTTACACTTACATCAGCACTACCAAAAATTTGTTATATTACATAGAGGGTTGATGTACAAGTATGTTCTAAACTTTCCAAAAAATGTAACTAAGGTAATAAACTTTTATTTTGTTTATTTGGGTTTCTGAACTTATGAAACATGATATTTTAGGGTTACTACCTTATAAAATATATGTAAACATCATAAACCTGTAAAAACACGATATTTATGTTACTTAACTATCAAAAAATATGCGTTCAATAACACTAAAAATTTGAAAAGTAATCTAAATTATAATTTTAGTAACGTATTTGTGTATTAACCCATTATAAAAACACATATTTATTTATAAATTTTCAATGGCGCGACTGCTATTTTTGACAATCTAACTATTGTATTTTGACTAATTTTTATAATACTTCTTACGTTTAAAGACATGTACTAAATGTTTTTTTCAAATACGTACGTATTTTATTGTGTTATTTTCTTCACCATTCTTGTTACCGACAATATATATATTTATTATTTCGTCTATATATGGCTATATGCACACTTGAAAACACATCCTTGTCTGCTTACAACCTGTCACCCCTTTTTATATATATCTCTCTCAGCTCGTCTCGATCAATCTTATAGTTAACGTAAAGCTTGTTGGAAAGATTGGTTTATCAATGTTGCGAAGGTTTTGGGTTCTTCCGGTGCTCGTAACATTGGCATTGTTGGTAGCTTTATGTCATGCTGGATGTGGTTATGAAGCTATCTTTAACTTTGGTGACTCAAATTCCGACACTGGTGGTTTTTGGTGGGCATTTCCTGAAGCTCCACCACCTAATGGTATGACGTATTTTAAACGTCCAGTGGGTCGTGCCTCTGATGGACGCCTAATCATCGACTTCTTAGGTATATATATATATCATGTTCTCATTTAGCTTATGCATATTAATCACAAACTACCATTTGGCTAAACTACGTGCAACACAATACCAGATTTCACAATGTGAACATACAAATGATGATTCTACATGATTTGTAGTATTTGTTAAATTTTGCATAGTGTTGCAAAATATAACCTTGTTATGTAATTGTGCACAAAGATTAATAATATCATTTCAAAGAGTTATAGCTTAATTAGTTAGTTTCTTGCTCAATATACTTGCATAATACAGCTATGTATGTATGTGCAATTGTGCATACGTATACTATGTGTCTATGTGATATGATTGAATATACGAAAACAATGAGGCTTGTAAACGTGCCTAGGGAATTGCAACAATTGTAAAAAGATAAAGTGCCTCATCTCCTATGGTCCATGTTTGGGACAGTCTTTTTTCATCTTATATCATGCTATAAAAGTAAAAGATTATAACACATGTTCTTATTTTTCAATAGCTAGTTTTCAATAACTAGTTTACAATTATAAACATACTATCACTAACAATTACTATAACCGGTCTATAAGTTATAATCAGTTGTCCAAATAGGTTAAGTTTTGAAATAAGCCTTATACAATTAGGCACGTACTACTTGTTACAAAAAAATAAGCACATAATATTATGGTAACTCATCATTATAGGAACTTTGGTCATTAGCATGTAGTTAGGGTCGGGTGTTTTTTGTTGCGTTTTTGGGTATCAATTCATAAGCAGGTATTGATAGAAATGGTTTTGGTTGTAGCTGAAAGAATCGGTATACCATTTGTGAGCCCATACTTGAAGTCAATCGGATCAGATTTTCGACATGGTGCAAATTTTGCAACATTAGCATCGACTGTGCTACTACCGCAAACCTCCTTGTTTGTGTCAGGGCTCAGTCCTTTTGCATTGCCAATTCAACTTAATCAAATGAAGCATTTCAAGATTCAAGTCGATAAACTTTACCCCAACGGTAAAATACATTATTAAAAGAAATACATATGAGTTTTTTGTGCTAGATGAATTAATGGTCATTTGTGCTTTGCTTTTGTTTATAGGGTCGTCCAATCTTCCTCCACCCGATGTATTTGGGAAATCACTCTACACATTTTACATTGGTCAAAACGATTTCACTTCCGATTTAGCTAAAAGTGGTGTCGAAGTTGTTAAAGAGAGACTTCCTCAAGTGATTTCACAGATTACTGGCACGATTAAGGTGAGTACCTCCTTGAAACCATTGTATCATCGGGTTGCAAAAAGAGATATTTTGTCATAAATACTTTTAGGGACATCAAGTAACATTTTTTTCTTAATGCAGGAGTTGCACGGGTTAGGCGGTCGAACATTTTTTGTCCAAAACTTGGCACCCATAGGGTGTTACCCTGCATTTTTGGTAGAACTCCCTCATGGTGATAAGGATATTGATGAATTTGGGTGTATGATCCCTTACAATAATGCTGTAGTCGAATACAATAACATGCTCCATGATGCTCTTAGCCAAACAAGGCAAGAACTCTCCGATGCAAACATCATTTATGTTGATTCTCACAAAGCGTTACTAGAGCTTTTCCAACGTCCCACTTCTCATGGTACGCCTATTTCACTCTACTATATTATTGTTTGATTTTAATAAATTGTGGGGATTTTGCAACCTATTTGATGGTAGAAATTGTTAACCATGTAATTTGATTAACAAATGTATCTTATTAATTTGTACCCGCAATGTAGGTTTGAAGCATGGTACGGTAGCATGTTGTGGTAATGGGGGTGGTAAGTACAACTTCAATCCTAAAGTGTTTTGTGGTAATACCAAGTTCATAGACGGGCAGAATCTCACTGCATCGGCTTGTGATGATCCTGAAAACTACGTGAGCTGGGATGGAATCCATATCACGGAGGCCGCAAGCAACATTGTTGTCGATTCCATCCTTAGTAGCGGCTTTACAGATCCACCTTTTGAGATCAGTTGCTCATAAATTAATTCTAGGCATACAGTTATTTTGTTTTAGAATAAATCAGCTGAATCAATAAAAGTAAGTTGATTTGGCATCAAATAGTTGTATCATGCGACGTGTATGTAAGTGTCAACTTTTTTAACAACATATACAAAGTTACAAAAGTTTTAAGGAAAATAATCATTCTCAAGAACAGGCTGAGTTCTTATCCCACAAGCACAAGGCATTCTACTAGTGCCAACATATGTTGTATCCAAAACCTCGTTCTTTTCTGATTGTCTCTCCATCTTTTGAATATTTCTGTCTTCGACGAATCTGCTTAGCTTGCATAAAAGAATTCCACACAACAAGAAGCCAAGGCTCCCAACGCCAAAGCCAACGACCCACCATTCCCATACTTGATGTGAAGGTGGGACCCGCACGACAATCGCAAAATATCCTTGGCCCCACACTTCACACGTGTGAGACAACGACATATTGGTTATCGTAGTCCTCCCATTTGAATAAAACTTGACACATTTACCTTGAGGGAGCCAAACAGAAGGAAATTGAACCATAATCGGGTGTTTGATGATAGGTAGATCTAGTTTGGTAGTTGTAGAGGTAAACCGACCATTTTTCCCTTTCGTGTGGCTTACACCGTAGGCACTAAAACCTATAATCGGGGTGACGAAAGTGTAGTTTGGCATATCATAATAATAAGATGACCAATTTCCTAGATTCGAAAAGACTAAATCTAGCCATGTAACGTTTGGCTTTGGAATTATCCTAGGAGGAACATGGAAATAACTCAAATTAGCTCCTTGAGCCCAAACACTCGAGCTTTGAAGGTGTACAACAGAAACTTCCATTCCTGTGAAATTTGAGGGGAGCGCTACGTTATATAATTTACCTACTTTAGGATCTTTTGGTATTGATTTCTTCGCGTGATCTTGCAAAAAGTCATCCAATGAACGATCACGATAGATGTCCATGGATTGAAATAAATGCAAGGAACATAAACAATAAAAAGTCACAAAACTGATGATGAAGCTTGTTTTAGACCCCATCAACATCTACCACAAAACGTTTTTTTTAGCCAAGTGCCTCATGCGGACATCGATTTTTCCACATTCAAATAAGACCGAGAAAATCACCAAAAGAAAATTTTGATCACGAGTTGTTGTAAATTTCTCTAGAGTGTCCCGATATCAAACCTTTAAAACAATGAAATCTAACGATAACACGAATTGGTTGAATGCTTTGGTATGTTGCTTAGTGTTTGCCAAAATGCTGAAGATGTTTTTTGGTTGTTCCGATGATTAGGGAAAATGTGGAAATGAGAGTTTGAGAGGGTGGAGTTTAGTCCGACCGAGTCTTTTGCTCATTGTAAAAAGAGACAAATACTCTATTGCCATTAAAATAGGCACTTTGTAATGGTAACCATCACTTGACTACTACTTTCTATACAACCATGATTATATTGAATAAATGCACCATTTCATAAAATTTTTTGAAGACTTCTGCTTGGATGTTTTTCTAGCATAATGGGTATTAAACTTTAAAGTGACGTACATTTGTAACAAAATGTTCACAATTTTTAAAGATAACTGATATTGTTTTCGCGATGCTAGCTAAATGATGAAGAACATGCAACATAAAACGTAAACGTAGATGATCATGTCTCTTTGTTCCCATAAAACATGTGTTATCTGATTTACCTTCCCCGTGTTGGTGGTAAGAGCTATCAGTCAGGTCGTTAGTGGTCGGTGTTCCCTTCTACTAATTTGATCTTAGTAGTGATGTATCTAGTAATTATTAAATGTTGTATACGCATACTATTAAGCATTTCTAAATCATTTTTATTATTATTCAATATAAGTACTATTCAGGTTTGATAGCGTACTTAGGATTGGGATTGATTTATATTCAGGGTGTGCTTGGTTCAAATTTGGAAAAGGGAAAAGGAAATATAATGATAATATTGGGTAAAGGGAAAGAGAGAGAAAATTATTTCCTCAAATTTATTGTATAATGGTCCATTACCCACTATTGAGGAGTGGGTAATGGGTCATTCCATTATATAGCACCAAGCATTATTTTTCATTACCTTTACGATTACCCACCCTCAAAAACATCCTACCAATTCTTAATTTCGTGACTTTTTCTAGAATGTCACACTAGAAAACTTGATCAGTAGGAATATTACAAACAAACGTGAGAATACACTCTATCAAGAACAATGTTCGAGCTACACACTTTTATAATCCACAAAAATTACGTATGCTAGTATGTGGTTACCATTGTAGTACACTACTAGTAGCAAGAAAATAAAATGAAAAGAATAAATAAACTTAAAGCTACCTATGCTAGTATATAATAATAGTAAGGAATTAAAGACCCAAAAAGTTTAAGGCCCAAACTATGCATGCTCTATGAACCTTTCAAACGTGGATTGTGAAGATAAAGACTCCACCAATCACAACACACCATTTCTCCACGTGTCAAACCAAAATCCTCATTTATAATTTCCAAACATCAAAAACTAAAAAAAGTTGGTTCAGGAAAAGATAGAAGAAGAAACACACCAAAAAGTTTGTGCGGACAACAATTGATTGACATGGCGGCAACAGCAACTTCAACCTCCATGGCAGCAACCACAGGTGTCATGCTACCTCGTCTTCCTACTTTAACTACCCGTTGCTCCGCCTTACCTACCCTACCTGCTCGTTCTTTTTCTACTTCCATCAAGCAGGTTTCAGGTAAACGTTATCTGTTTGTTACATGCAACTTGGTTCGTATTAAGGTTTTCATGCTCGAAATTGTTGATAGATAAAGTGTTGAATGAAGGGTTTATTCATTTGCTTGTTTCTCTTAAGCATTTTGTCCAATTGTTAAGGTCTTGATGATGTGATAATTGATAAGAATTTATAAGAAGAGATTAGGTCCACTGTAGATATAGAATTCCAATGTTAATTAAAGAGTTTATTTCATGTTTGTTTCTACTTTCTAGTAAGCATTTAGTCCAACACTTGATGTTTGTGGTGATATTGTCGTCGTAATCCTAAACTTGATAGTAATGTTTTGTCGCTGACAGCAGTAAGGTTATGAGTTTCGTAGGGAATGTACAATTCAATTTTACTCAAAAATGATAATTTGAATGCATGTTTATTTGTTACAGTATTTGAATTCTCAAATGTTTCAGTATATAAGCTGTTGAGTACATTCTTTTTTCAAGTTTTCCTTTTCTTTGTTAGCCTTTAGACACGTACAGGCATATTGTTTACTTGTATACCTGCATATGGCAAGTAACTAACCATTTCATGTTACTTTTCAATCCAGAGTCAAAGAGGTCAGCTCTGTTCAAGGTCAAGGCTTCAGAAGACGCATCACCTGTAGATGCTAACGAGTTGTTCACCGATCTAAAAGAAAAGGTGAATATGATATTGAAATATAGAAACCTTTTTTGTTTAGTATATCCCTTTATGCTTCTTTCTTTACCCTTATCTTCCTTCTTTTACTTTGGTTGTTTGTAGTGGGATGCACTTGAAAACAAGTCCACGGTTATAATCTATGGAGGAGGAGGAGTGGTTGCAATTTGGCTATCCTCAATCCTTATCGGTGCCATCAACTCTGTCCCATTGGTAAGTACTAAGTAGTAGCAAAAGAAGCAAATAACAGACCAGAAACTAGGTTGCATATCAATCTTTGGACATCATAAGTTCCTAACCTTCTATGATTTTGCTTTTCGTGTTTCATGAACATTTCAGCTTCCTAAGATTATGGAGTTGGTAGGACTTGGATATTCCGGATGGTTTGTCTACCGGTATCTGCTCTTTAAGGTAAGAACCATAATTTGTGGACCAATAACTTGTATCACTCAAACACATTTAAGTTGAACCAATATATATAGCTGAAAAATGACTCATGATTCACATTTTTTGTACTCCAGTCAAGCAGAAAAGAGCTAGCCACAGACATTGAGTCCATAAAGAAGAAGATCGCAGGGACTGAATAGATGGTTGTGAATTCATTTTACAATCCTACATTTACTTTGTTTGTCGAATCTGAATCAATATCTTTTATAAATTTCTGTACAAGAGGCATATATGGTCTTTATAATGTAGTATAGATCTTGTGTGGAATTTGTTGTTGCCTTACACTTGTTTTGCTTCTCTATAAAACTTGGCAAACTTGAGTAAACCGTGTCAATTTGGTTAGGTGTGCAAGAATTGGCCCATATCAAACCAACCACTTGAGACTGGAACTGGGTAAATTTTGTGTTCTATATATTTTTTGAGAACCTGGTTCTTTGTATTAGAACCGGCATTCGATCCAGTTTCCTTCTGGTTCTTTGTTTGAAACTTTGAATTCTTAATCATGAAATCGCAGTTCTTTGAAACAAGAAGATTATAATTTGCATTTGTTATATATTTCACAGGCCGTGGTTACATTCTATAAATGTGCGAAACAAAAAGTAATCAAAAAGTAAAACACTGAAAAGGGTTTCAACATTTAGGGCTGTCTTCGTGTCTGGAATAGGGCTTTTCTAAAGTTGAAAAAGCCGTTTGAACTTGCTTTTCTAAAGCTACGTTTTGTCTCCATAAAACGCAGATAAACCTCTTTACAACTTACTGTATTTGATAGATACAATTTTCTAATATCTGCATTATGGTACACAATTTGAAAGAAAATCTAATACAAATATGATTGCAGGGCTGTCTTGGCAATAAAGCAAGTAAAGCAACCTCTTTCGGCTCACCAAATACTGAGAAAATTAGCTATAAAAGCAAAATAGTTATGCATCAACGTCTTTCGGCTCACCAAAACGAAGACAGGTTTTAGTGTGCCATAAATTTTAGGCCTTATTTTGAGATTTCATTTTATGCCTCTCAAGTCTCAACACCTTAAAACGACTCTGTTTGACTATTTTATCTAAGTTGTTATCTTATTATTATCATTATTAAACTATTATCATTAAACGTGAGAGATCTCAAGTTCAGATTTTAGTTGATGCAAATAGTCATGTAGGCCAACTTTTCAAAAAGAAAAACTCTACTCGATTTAAATCTAGATGGCAACTAGCTCAAGCCATATGAATTAGTGAGCTAAAGGTTCATTAGCATCTCATAAATTTGTTTAGAAGTTAATTAACTATAATTTTAAATAAGTTAAATACCCCTAAGATCTCAATTATAACAATATCACGTTGAGAGTGTTTCGGCTTACATAGCTGGCTTATGGCTTATTTGGTTTTGGGCTTATATTCGTAAGCTCACTTTTTGTGGCTTATTTTAAAACTTTCTCGACTTATATAAGTTTATTATGACGAGTTGAGTTATTTAAAAAACCAAACATTCCTCACATACCAAGGGACTCATCCTCACCATCCATTTAAAAAGAAATTAATAGTTGAGATTAAAAGCATTTAATATTTCACATATTTTTTATAATTTAATTATCTCTTAAACCGTTAATCGTTAAGCGAAAATAATTATACCATCGCGATGAGCATTTAATTATCTTTCTATAGATATGCATTGTGATATACTTTCGACAAAAAAATTTTTTCGTTTTTTCACGTTTTTTTCGTGGCCGAAAAATATCATATGTGATATATCATATATGATATTGCATATCATATATGATATGTAATATCATATATGATATAGCATATGTGATTTTTCGCCACGAAAAAAAACGTGAAAAAAACGAATTTTTTTTTTCGGAAGTATATCACAATGCATATCTATAGAAAGATAATTAAATGCTCGTCGTAACGGTATATTTTTTTTCCGCCTAACGATTAACGGTTTGAAAGATATTAATATTTAAAAAAGAGGATGAAAGTGGGTTTTAAATTGTTGGGATTAATCTCATCCATTAGATTAAATAAAGATGGAGGGAAGATGAATGGTGGAGATTAGCCCTTAGTATGTAAAAATATTGGTCCTCAGCGATCTTAATAAACCCCTCAACTTCCATATTCACACATTTACCCATTCTCTCCACAACATCCTGCTCCACATCTCATTTCATTTCCACTCCCTAAACCTAGCACCACCCACACCCACCACCACCACCATGACATCCCTCAACAAGATCAAACCACTAACATCATCCTCAAACCCTAGGCCACGCTCTCAACAACAATGCTCCGTTAGCGGCAGCCAAAGGCAAAAGGCAAAGTCAAAAGAGCCACATCTTAAAACCGTCCAAAATCACATCAAAAAAGGCGGCGGCCCACCATCACCAGACCCATCACAATCCAAAGGAGGTCGCAAATCTCAGTTGAACAAATCATAGACGACTGCTTACATTTCGAAGCCCCCTCTAAGTCCTTAAAACCCAAGAGCCGTGCCCGCGAAGCCGAACGCGAAAGAATGGGTCTTTTTGTCGAGGAACGAAACGCTCGAAATCGCTAATTTTAAAAAACCTCAAAAAAACAGAGTGTGTGAGGATTGGGGAGTGGGGGCAATGAGGCCGCGTTGATGATAGGGACTGAAGACTTGATTTGATTGTTTAGGAGTTGTGGATGGCGATAAAGTGCCCTAAATATAGTTGACTGTTGAGACTGGGAGGAAGTGGCGAAAGAGTATGAGTAGAGTGTTGATGAGAAGCATAGGGCGAGGCAAGCGGCGGAGAGTGGGTTGTTGAAGTTAAAAGGAGGCGATTGAGGCCGTTACCGGATGGTTGAAGGAGAAGGCGCTTGTTCCGGATTTGGCCCCGTTTCCGGTTAATAGTTTATGGCGACTTTGACTCCGCGATTGAGGGTACTATTGAGAAGGTGAAATGAGTGGCGAAGAGGCAGAGACGATTAAGGGAAGCTTAGATAAGTGGTGAGTTTTTTGAATTGATTTGTTTTCGTGATTTTATAATGTACTTCTTGATAGATGATATCGACGGTAGTGGTTGAAATAAGGATAGTCCCTTGATATGACTAGCGATAGATAGGTCTTGCGGTTTTTGTAATTTTTAGGATAGTTGCTTGCTATGAATAATCGGTTTTACATGCTAAATTATATTAGTATGATTATGCTAAATGGTAGTAGGATGTTGTTTATAACTTGTATCCCGAAAGGAACACATGTCATGTTTAAATTTGTTCGAGAAAGTTGGCTGTTACTAGTTGATGCAGCATAAAAAGATGGTTTCTAATCCTTTGAAACACACTAGAAATTGCATCCTTGAAAGTAGTGAAGTTAAAGATGGGTCCTTCTTCTACTCCAAATTTATAGTCAGTTATGCAAAAACAATGTGATGCGCGTACAGTAGCCGCCTTTTTTGATAAAGTTGGTTGGTCGGTTGCGTAACTACATTTTAATAAACCTAAACAAAAATCACTTTCATCACTTTTGGTCTGTAATTAGTTGTTGGCCAAACTCCGTCTGTACAATAATACCAAAAGCTCCTTCTTCCTAAATGTTAAGAGTTACGTACTATTTAATTAGTAGAGATATGCAGAGAGAGCTATAGACACGAAGATTTTAAAAGATCATCTTGTAAAATACTACTAGTGTAGACGTGTAGTAGCCATGAAATGTGGCATGATAAGGTTTAGAAAGTAAGTAGCCATTCTGGAAACATCAAATATAATTAAGCATTTTGAGTTGAATCGAATAACATAAGACGATGGAGTGCATAAATAAAGGTAAACAACATATCAAAGTAAAGACATATAAAGTTAATCAATTACTACTTTACTAGTATTATAAAATGAAAGCAGCACAATAAAGTCAACAACAACACAACAGCAGTAAGTAAATGAAAATGAAATTAATTAGTAATAATATACGGTGAATGAAAGTGTGATTGAGTTCGGTTAAAGGCAAGACAAGAACAGCACGTGACAAATCAGAAGAGCCAAAAAGAAGCGAAGAAGCAGCGTGATGATTAAGAGAAGCAAGACGAGATCCACTTATATCATACTGAATCAATCTGTATACATCAACTACTGTATCGCCACTTATATCTGAAAGGAGATCCACTTATATAAGTGGTAAGGTTATGGTCTTGCGGTTTTTGTTGATTGTGAAATGTTGTTGAATTGATTGTTGATATGTAAGTTAGGAGTTAGGATTAACTTTGAAAGTTAGAAAAATGACCTTTCCAAACACCTAAACTGTTATAATTCAAAAATACACCTTTATGTTTTGCAATCTTATGAAAAAGAACAATTTATACGAAATTTGCTGAAATTCTTAATATTTATCATATAAGATGAAAAGACACACCTAAAACAAATTTAGCTCATGATTTCCACACGTTAAGTCGAAAATATTATGAGCTATACAGGAATTGGCTCCCAATGGGTCATGGATGCTCATATAGACCAAGTAGGTTGGATTATAAGTTATTGTATGACACAATTTTAGTTTTATCCTTACCTTGCAACCATAACCCAAAGCCCCAAGTTATTAAAACTGGGTCACTTTTGAGTAATTGTTTTTACTGTGTGGGTCGATGTGGGCACAACCAAAGTAGAGTATGTGTCGAATTGGATCATTAAGAACTTTTTGCTTAGTTCAAAATGGGTCGACGTGGGCAGTGTGTAAAAAAAAAAAAATTATATTCAAATCCAATTAATTTTTAGGACAACGTTATGGGTTCATATTACACTTCATATATTGATATTCGTATCAACTCAACTATGTTTAAATTTAAAATTATCAACTCAATGAATCAGGTACATGTATCATTATAGCTTCAGTGTTAAAGAAAATACAAATTTCAAAATAAAATTTAAACATGAATATATTATTACAACAGATATAACAAAATGCAAGAAAAAAAATCTTACAAAAATCATATAAGCATCCTGTCACTGAAACATAGTTTGTTAGAGTTAAATTAACGCATATTTTGACACAAACAGTCAAATACCATCAAAACATAGTTTGTTACAATTGTCAGAAAATATTTGGCAACTGGTCGGGCCTGATATTTTCAGTAGAAAAACTGATCGAAAAGCTTTGTAACAAGCTGACAATGTCGTTTACTTCTCTTTTTTAATTGTTTTTTTACTTCTGAATAGTATCTTGTCAAATTGACTTCTGAAGTTGTATCAGCTACTAGTCATTGCCAAAGGTAAGGTTCATTACGAGCTTCTTGACCAGTAAGGTGAAAATGGAATGAAAGTCTATTTTACAAAAGCAAAAACAGCTGGTAAAGCCAAGAATGCATTCCGGTTTGAATGAGTAGGTAGTTACATGCTTCTCTCTATTGGCCAACTGTACTACACAGAGATATACTCATTTAGTTTAACAAATTTGTTTGAATGCACATACGTGTGCATGAAACATATGGACAAACATGGTTAACAATACAGAAAGTCAAAGTTAAATCCAAAAAAAGGTTGCTCCTCAGAAGTGCCGATAACAAAGTTGTAGGCCAAATTTACTTGTAAATGACTTCATAGATAGCAAAAAGAGGTAACACTCGTTGGTATTATGACACTGTGATTTAGAAGTTGGCCTAAAACTTATTATGGACAATTCTCAGAAACAACCTATTTTCAAATCCTATCTACTTTCTGTATGGTTAAGCAGGTCTGTCCATGTGTTTCTGTGACAGGTACCTGCTTTTAAACAAATTTGTTAAATGCAAAGAGAATATAATCTTTACTTACACATTCAGAGCGGAATATGTTCTTGGCTTTAGCAATTGTTTTTGCATTTGCATTATAAACTTCATCTATAAATTTCTCAGGCGCTTTCATTCTTGCATTCACAAACCAGTAAAGAAGCTAGTAAAGAGCTTTACCTTTGGCAATGGCTGGTAGCTGATACAACATCAAAATCAGTTAGACAAAGAGAGAGAGAGATATGTTAACTTCACCTTGTTACAAAGCTTTTCGGTCAGTCTTTCTGCAGAAAATATTAGGCCCGACTAGTTACCAACTATATCCTGTCAATTATTTTCAGAATCATCGCAATGATGACCTTCAAGATACTAATGAGCTGTTTTCATAATCTGCAACACTAATAAAAAAAGAATGTAAGCATGTAAAATTTAACAATGACCACAAAGAAGCATTTCATAAACGGAAAATAAGCATAAGTAGTATAAGAATCATTAGGTGATGCACTGATGCATACTCCTTCTCTCTTTCCCGGTTTCTTTGGCATGTTGCAGTCTAGTATATAGCATAAACTGCCAGTGAAAGGATTGCTAGACAACTTGTATTTGGAGGCTTGAAACTGTGTTGATGGAAAATAGGTTGTTTCATGTTCACTCATATATGAACCAAAGTGTGTAGATGGAAAATACGTATTTTCCATCTACACAAAACCAAAACCGAAACCGAAACCGAAACCGATCGGGTCACTTTGGTCCCATGCTATGAATAATCGGTTTTACATGCTAAAGTTATATGAGTGCGATTATGATATGTTTATCGCTTTTTTGATTTTGTATATTAGGCTTTTATGTTTAGTGTTACTTTCGTTATCATTGTTGTAGTATAGGTGCGAGTTTAGTTTGAGTCATGGAATCACAATAGGTATTGATTTAGAAATGAGTTTATGATTCTGAATTCATTGTTTATCACTTTCACAAGGTTTGAGTCTAACACTTAAAAGTCACACACCTCAACCAAACATCTACAATTGCATTCATTGGCATTCCTTCATTTCCGTTCCCCAATACTTAACACACCCCAAGTACGTTGATGAAGTATTTTGGTATGAATTGAAATGTTTACACTATATGTTTATCCTAGCTGAAGCAAGTTTTTGTTTGTTTGTTGAACGTAAGTATGTTTTTGTGTGTAAGGTCACTTAATAACCTTGTACATGCCCCTGTTCCTGTGGTTATAGGTTCCATACCAATTACAACACACGTTATAGCAAATGTACTCATGTAATAAATGTTTTTAGACATTTAGTTGTTATCGGATAGGTATTGTTAACCAGGTTGAACAAAGTCATATGAACTGAGCTGCAAACTGCATGATTTTCACAGCTATGAATACAGATAGCATTGCTGTGTTATCGACTTGTATAACCTGTAGTTAATGTGTATGGGTTAGTCCCACCTTTTTTCCACATTTATTAGATTATATTGTTTTTCATGTATATACCTTGAGGCTATGAATCACAACCCTCATTTGATCATTTGAAATATATCATTCACCGCAACTGACCAATCTATTCATTTTTCTTTTTTCTAATTTGCTTTCCTTAATTGGTGCAGATCAAATCTGATACAGTGGATATGCCTTAGTTTTTATTTTTTGAGTAGACTGGAGCTTGACGTGCTTGTCAAATTGAGGCGTACAATCAGCTTATAAGTGTCTGCAGTTTAATCCATTTGGTATCAGCTGATTTACTTTTAGTTTGTTATATTTCACCTGCTTAAAATTGCCCATGTAATAAACATCTTGTTCAACCGATGAGAACGTGATTGATCACCAGTAGGTTTATACACTTGTTTCTGTCATGACTGTATTTAGGCAGTTGTGTGTTCTTACTTTCGGAATGCAAGGCATGTCCTTCTGTAGTGGCTATGTGTATTTCTTGCACATTTGAAGTAGGTAACTTGCACATTATAGACTTTGGTTGCAAATTAACTGTCTATCTTGATTACTTGATTGTTTGCAACAATTATTATTATTTTGAATAAATTATGGAAGTATAAATGCAAAAACATATTATAGAGTATAGACTGTCATTATTATTTTTAATTATTTATTTGTTATTAAAATAACTGCTATTATTATTAGTATTATTATTATTATCAAAGTAAATTTTACAAAAAAACATGATGAATGCTGAAATCATGGATTTGGTCTATTAACCTCATTGATTAAAACTGAGGTGTCCGCATTTTTTGAGTTTTGGTTACGGATATGGTCTGTGACATGGATATGGTTAGTTTAGAGTCGTTAATACTTACACGTTATCACGTGTTAGGCATGTGATGGCCATTTTCGTCTTTTCACTCTAAAAGCAGGTCCTTGTGTCCTCTATCTTTTTCGTCATTCTCAACTTCCTTTTTACCATCTTCAACGTTAAAAGAGCTTTGTTAACACAAACCTTAATAAGATAAACACCCAGAGAAATCTGCAGTTCCATCCTAATTTTAGATCTCAAAATAGAAAACGCTATGTTTTATTGTTTAGTCGAATATAACATCCACTCTTTGTTTTGTTCTCTCAAACGTCTAAAACAAAGTCTTAATTTTATATTTAAGATTTTATATTAACAAGATACCCGACGACTTAAAATACTTATTGGTTTTGAAATACGTTTGTAGTGTGGAATAGCTAACTTTGTCATGGTTGATTGAGACAGCTTAAACTTGTACAAAATTTTTAATACAGTTGCAGAAGGGAGAAAGCTTGGGAAAGCGAGAGGTATGGTGTCTGAAAGGTTTAATGCTTACTCAAACCTTAGTGTCAATCTCTTAATGTGTTACTGTGTTGAAAATGTGGAACGGTGGTGGTGTGGAAGACTGTGGAGGAAAACATACTGGTGGGGTGAGGTGCGTGTGCGAGAAAGACACAACTAGGAGAAGGGGCTTGTGTTTGTTTGTAAGTTTAAAATGACCAAAGTACCCATCAAATGCCTAGTCGATGCTAACCTAATCTATGCTAGGGATCATATCCATAAGCAAAACTTTTTGATGGGTATAGTATATGGTTCCTTGCCTGTTAGTTTGAAGCTGTTAAATGTCTATCACCTGCTTGAGAAATCTTGGTGCATTTTGGTTGATTTACCCTTTAAGCAAAATCCAAAAACAATTATAATGAAAACCTTATATAAAAGAAAAAGTCTTCCCATGTCTCCTAAATTCGTCATCCTCTCCCACCCCCTGCACGGCTGCACCCTTCACCTTGTCTGTGCTCCTTTCTTGTTCTCTTCTTTCTACGCCGTAGACTTTCTTTTTAGCCGTTTTACACATTAATCTTTAATTTAAGTCATTTTCCGCATCATTTCGTTTCAACTCCTCTTTTAATCCAATTATGCAAATATGAAATAATTAAGCACCAAATTCATATAAACAAATATAAAATGTGGCGTTAAACAATTGATATTGATAACCAAAAAGTGTTATTATTTGATGTAATCAATAGTAACACAAATGAACTTGACGTGCAATGTCCTTGACTTTGGGGCTGTTTATGTTTAAGCTAAAAGTCAACCGTCAACGTTTGACTTTCGAATATCAGAAACCGTCCGGTTTGGTTTATTGGTCAAGTTTTTTCCATTGTGTTTTCTCTTATTTTAAAAGTTCTTTTAGCCTTTGGTTTATGTGTTGCGCTTTGAGTTTACACAACAAATGAACCAATAATAAACTCACTTAGAAACAACAACGAACCAAAGTAAACCAAATAACTTGATTATAAAATTTTAACCATCATAACTTAACTAGCCATGGTTTGAACAAACAATTTAATTGCGACTAGCTAACAATAATACATATAAATCTAAGTATACACCACACATATGTGTGGCGGGACGGTTTTTGGGTCCGATTTTTTATATGCAACTAGAAACACATCAAAGTTTCGTTTTATTAAACCTTTTTTATTTATCACGGTGAGATTGAAATATTTCATTGAAAATTTATTTGTCTATTGTATTTAGTTTTGTATGTAAATCATTATAATACTTTTTCTATTTAGTCAAACTAAGCAATTATGTATCGCTTGATCCTATATATAGAATGTTTTAGAAAAAAGTGGAGTAGGTTAGAAATCTTCTACGAAAACAAACATAAGATAATCTTCTAGATAGTTATGCTAGGTTAAGTATGGTGTTAAACATTACAAATTATGTTATGTGTAATGTTTGTAGCCATTGAAGGAGGAGGTACGAGTCTATATAAATATTTAGGGCTGTAAATGAATAGGACGAACACTAACATGGCTTTGTTCATGTTCGTTCGTTTAATTTTAACCGGACAAATAAATGAACACGAACGCTTAAATGAACGATTTTTCTGGTTCATGTTCGTTTATTAAGAAATTTTTTGTTCATGTTCATTCATTAAGACACTAAACGAAAGATAAACGAACATAAACGATCGATCAGAAATGAACATAGATAACAAACATATACTTTATTAAATTATAAACAATATATTGTTTTATATGTGTTGTTTGTTTAAACAAACCAGTTTTAAAATTATACAATTAAAAGATATGATATACGGACATAAATAAATAAAATGAACATAAACGAACGTTAACGAACGCATAATCGGATGTTCAACATAAATGACCGGACGCGACTTTTGTTCATGTTCGTTTATTTAAGTAAACGAACGTAAAATATTGTTCATGTTCGTTCATTTAATAAATAAACAAACATAAACGAACTTTTTACCGAACAGTTCATGAAATGTTACTGAACGTTCAGTTCATTTGCAGCCCTATAAGTATTTGCCTCATTTCCATCTTATGAAACTCCAAGTGTTAATAGTGAGTATTCCTTATAATTTTGTTTAGCCTCAATTTTTCACACTATATAACGGATAAGACTGTGAACAAAATAATCGAGTAATGATACCGGGCGGAAGAAGTTAGCCACGCTCTTTGGGATCATCGCCATCACAAAATTGATCCAGTTAGGAGAAGGACGTCGGAAAAGATGCCCCTTTCAAGAAATCGTGCAACATATAAAGAACAAAAAATCGTCACAGTATATGCAACTAGCAAAGAGAAGACTTCCAGGAATGCTTCTGCATATGTTCTTCATTCCCCAACACAAACTAAACCAAGTCCGCCAACCGTCGTAAATGCTAAACCTTCCTTGGCAATCTGATTAAGGCATTTTTCTTCGTCTTCAATGGCTTTGGCATCAGCTCAACTTTACTTTTTGCTGCAACATCTTCAACTACAGTTGTGGCTTCAAGTCGGGCTATTGTTTCAGTTTAACTTCTCTGGTCATAAGCTTCCATTTGACCCAAATACAGAAAACATTTAATGCTTATCCTATAACAATCAATAATTTATACTTGTCTTTAACTTAACAAAGGAGGCTATAGATCACTATTATTGCAAAGTATGTGCAATACAACCGACAATGGAAAACATCCTAAAGGGCCAACCCGGACTAGCCATCTAGCATAGGAGAACCCAAAAAACCTGCTAAAAAGGTAGACAACCAAGATAAATTATTGTCGTAGGTGAACTTTCTAGAAGTTTAGCACCATGCCCAACACCAATGAGAGTAGCTTTATAAACTTCCATAAAAACATCATGAAATTATCAAAATTTCTCTTTTCATTATCAACAAAACGAACGCCTTGAGAACCAATAACCACTAAATCAAGATTTGAAAGACCATCACATGTTTTCAACATTGGGATATGATCTAACCCTTCATACTCAAATAGGGATGACCGCGGTACCATTTTGGTACCGTATCGGCACCGTTTTTGATGTACCGAATTTTTTCCCGACTTAAATTCAAAGTCCCGTTCCTGGAAGCGTATCTTAAAATGGCACCGGTATTGGTTCCGATACCGCTATCGGTTCCGCTAGTAGTACAACGGTACTAAAACGAGTAGAGAACCGTCTAGCTTTTAAATTAATTATTGTGTCTGCAACACATTTGTTGTATAGAAAGAAAGGCTATCATTCCTTAAAACATATGGTATTTATTAATCATTGTCTATTCGTTTCATATGCATTGTTGTTGCCAATATATAGTTGTGATTATATCATTATGTATACCATTTTGTCATGTAAATATAATAATATACTAAACCACGACAATGTCTATTTGGTAAAAGTAAATCACAATTTTCATCCTTGTGGTATCTAAAAAAGCTCAACAAAATAGTCCCTTAGACTCATATAATCAGATTTTACCCATGCTCTAACCTTGTTGCAAAATGATTCTAGACAATTTTCAATCTGCAAAATGATAATTATGCTTAAATATCTCAGCAAAAACAATGTACTTAAAAACAAATGGATAAAAAGTGCTGGCAACTGTTAGAACATAAAGATAACAACTTTATCACACGAAATGTCATTGGTGACTTGAGAGAAGAGTATGTTTTAGAGAGAGAAAATGTAGAAAGATGAAGCGAACTTTGTATTATAAAACACACATGCTTACACACTCAAACACACTCTATAAATGAGATGAGATGTGCTATTTATATTTCCTAATGCCATACAAGATGGGCTTTCTATGGGCTTTCATCTAATGGACTTTGGTTTACAAGACTAAACATGTAATCTATTTAACTTACAAAAGTCCATAGCCCATTAACAAATATTTCATATACTATTACACGACACAACGTTATAGACAGTAGAATGACCATCACTTTTTCTTTAATGCTAACAGCAACATATATCACAGAAATACTTCAAACAAAAGTTTATTGGTGCTCCCACCCCTAAACTCCTACATTTCACAATGTACTCATACATTTACAGAAATATGTTTATCAATATAACCAGCCAAACTTTATTTTTGCAATATTTTTAACACAGAAGTAAGTTGGACTGCATTATAAATGGGTGTTTGGCAAACTGAATTAAGTAGCAAAGAAATACATCTACTTAAAGGGGCATTTGGCAAAATGTAACAAAAGTGTGTGCTTATATTAGGCAAATCCAGTTTTGACCCGTTAACCCACTATGACAACAAAATCCATTTTTGACCCGTTAAAAAATCAACTCTCAATAATCAAAGTTCAAGCATTAAATACAACGATATCAAGTTAACTAATTATTAACTACATGTTTAACTGGATGTTCAAGCTAGTATAATTTGACCTAGTCAGATTTCCAATTCCAAACGCAAATCACTAATCAACAAGAGACGACACATAATAATCAACAACTAGGTTTCATGCAATCCTAAGAAAATACTATTAAGTTTAGCCTATAATTGTAATGAAATGAAAAGCATGTAAAGAAATCAAACAATCACAAGTAATCATAATTGAATGACCGATTAAATGACTTATCTTCTCAATACATTGAAGTATTTGGGGCAAAAGGCCTGGAAAAACACGTAACATCTGCTAGGGTTCGAACCTCCAAAGTTATACCAAAGTTGCACGCTTTACAATGAAAAAAATGCGAATATATATATATATATATATATATATATATATATATAGATTTACAAATGTGACGGCATCACTTGTTAAGTGTGACGCCGTTAGCTCACCGTCATCTAGAGTTTCGTTATTGCACCGACTTAGTTGTGACGCCATCAGCCTTCATAATTTTGGTCTTGACACCGTCATCTCGAGGTCGGCACAGAAGCATGAACAGTAAGCCTCACGTAGGTGACGGCGTCACATATTTGGCTGTGACGTCGTCATGAAGCCTTCACGTGACGGTTTTCCCGATGTTGTCGTTTTCTTCGTTTTCCATCCAATCGAGGCCAAAATGTTTCCTTTTCCAACATTTGCTTTCCAAGTACCTAAAACTCAAATAGAAACGATTTAGGACAATAAATGATCAAATATTCATGAATTTAGAGGTTAAATGACCCTTTAGAGACATATAAAATTACACCTCATCAATGTCTGATACATTTTAAGATCACATTTTAAATTTATAAAGTCTCGTCTAACTATGATCTACTAATGCACTAAGGAGCAGAGAACCCGGTCGTGTATTGTGTAGGATTGTTAAATCCGAGGTCNCATTATTATACCTTCTGTTATTCCCAATGCACCTTATGATATTCTTTGTTCCCTATCTTTTGCTTCGTTTATATATATCTGTTCACTGGGCTTTTTAAGCTCAGCCGCATTTCTTTTCCTGCGGCAGGTTTAGTAGGAAGCTGGGTTATGAGTGGAGAGTATTCGGGACTTAGAAGATTATACATTGATGGCTTTTCTGGATTAGAGATGATTAGAAGTAATTATGATTTCAGACTTAGTATCTATTGTTGTTCTTATTTTGTATCCTTGTACTTTAGATTTTTCCTTTGTAACCTTTGAGATTCCGTTGTATTACTTGAGTTGAATGCTTGTTTTTGCTTTGATATGTCACCATATGTGGCACTTCTACCCTTGCCGGGTTGGGGTGTTACATCGTTTCCATGAGCTAATGGGCGATCTAATATCTGAGTTTTAAGTGTCACGATTTTGAGTTTGTTTAATTAACTAAACTGAAGGAAAATAAATGACGGAAATTGAAATGAGTACTAATCAAGGAGAGAGAGAGTGCTAACCTAGTTAATCTTCTACTAATGCTATGATTCCCTTTCGTTTTATATAGCGGTTCTAATCATGGTTGTCAGGATCCCGATCCTGATCTTAGGATCTTACGATTTTACGATACTGCAAAGCAAAAACGATCCAGATCTTACATAGGATCTTTGAAAGCTTAAGATCTTATAGGATTCCGATCTTGACCATAGGATCTTAAGATCTCATCCGATCCGATCCTACTTTTCTCGGATAACAAACTAAAAAACTGCAAATTTCTAGATTATTTTCTGTAGAATTTAAAAAACAACATGTTATTCTTATTAAACATTTCATAACCATAATTTAGGACAACATTTCGATGAAACATTCATATAATTTTGTTTCTATGATATATAATAATTTGTAAATTTGTATAATATTACAAAAACTATTAAGAAAATGACATTATTCCGATCTTACGATCACGATCTTGCAAAGACAAAAACGATCCTGGGTAGGATTCCGATCTTGAAAACCTTGGTTCTAATATCATTAGGTCCGACTGGTAGTCGTAAACTAACCTATAATTCCTATGATCTCAACCCCGTTGTTCACGGAAGTCGGGCATCTAGTTCATAGTCTTTAAGTCCCCAACTATCCTATAGACTATAGCTAATGTCGACAATCCCACTTCTCGACATTAAAACCCCTATTAGGTGCTAACTAATAAACGGTTTACCCACGCTTTTTAAGTATCTAATCTAGTATAGGCAGTGATATGGAGAATCCCTACATTATACTAGGGCTGAGCAAAACCGATCGAAAATCGAACTGACCCTATTCGGTTCGATTTTCGGTTTTAAATATTTATGGTTTTCGGTTCAGGCTCAGACCGGGCCTAAACCGAAAAAAACACACCTAAACCGAACTGACCGACGCAAAACCGAAACCAACGAGGTAACTTTGGTGCGGTTCTCGCCTTCTCAGTTCACGTTTGACACAAAATCGGTTTTCGGTTTGGGTTGTTTTGAACCAATGCTTAGCCCTACTTTGTACCACCTAGCTAACAATACCTATCCGTTAACAACTAAATGTCTAAAAACATATATTACATAAGTACATCTCCTACAACCTGTGTTGTAATTGGTATGGAACCTATAACCACAAGCACATGGGCATGTATAAGGTTATTAAGTGCACCTTACACACAAAAACATACTTATGTTCAACAAACAAACATAAACTTGCTTAACCTAGGATAAACATATAGTAACATTCAAGGTTGTAAAAATCGCTAGGCGCTAATGAGGCGGTCGGTAGGGCCTAGCAATTAATTGGTTAGGCGGGGATTAATCGGATTGGAATTTTTACACACAAAATTGTAATTTTAGATATTATATTATATTATATGTATGAGATAAGCATAGTGCATCAAAGTTCAAATATTTCAAGTGTTCAAATATAAACATGATACATAATTCTTCAAAGTTCAAAGTCAAATATAGATATTACTCAGTTTGTTGACCATTTTAAGCGATCTTTGTCCGATTAATCGGTTTGTTGACCAATTTTATATCAGCCGAGATTCCCGACAAGAATGAAGACCCTGAGTTGTATCAGATTGTAACTGATCACATGATGCATGGTCCTTGCGGAGCCGAGCATCCAACATGTCCATGCACCGTTGATTTCAAATGCACCAAGGGTTTCCCTAATCCGTTCCAAGAAACCACAAACATTTACGAAAACGGTTATGCAAAGTACAAAATGAGGAATGATGGTACAACCATCAAGAAAAGTGGAGTCGATTTGCTTAATGGGTACGTGGTGCCTTACAATCCAGGGTTGCTTAGACGATATCAGTCTCACATAAACGTTGAATATTGCAATCAGATTGGTTCTATAAAATACTTATTCAAGTACATAAACAAAGGACCAGATAGGGTTACAGTTGGTTTAGAGGACGAAGAAGCTGACGAGATTCAAGACTTCTATGATTGTCGCTATTTATCTGCTTGTGAAGTGGCTTGGCGTATTTATGGGTATGACATTCATTATAGGTTTCCACCTGTAGAGCGTCTACCATTTCATTTGGAGAACGAGCAGTCGGTGGTTTTTGATCTCGCTGAAAGTATTGATTACCAGCTTGAAAAGGCATCAGCCAATGAGAACAAATTCCTTGCTTGGATGGAAACAAACAAGACCGATACATTTGCCGAAACTCTTCTTTATGTAGAATTTCCTAAATATTATGTTTGGAAACCTCAAGAGTTGAAATGGCAACTCAGACAAAGAGGTGAAAGTCTTGGACGTATACATCATGTTCCTCCTTCTTGGGGAGAGCTTTTTTACTTACGTATTTTGCTTAACAAGATGAGAGGTGTTAAGGAATGGATTGAGTTTAAGACCTATAATGATGTTGTTTATCCTACGTATAAGGACGCTTGCATTTTCCGTGGCCTGTTGGAGAACGACAAGGAGTATATCGATGGTATTTTGGAAGCGAGTCTTTGGGGAATGGGGGATTATTTGCGGTCATTTTTTGTTATGCTCATCATGACTGACAGCATGTCTCAACCCGAGGTTGTATGGGAGAAAACGTGGCATGTGTTGGCTGAAGATGTTGAACGCGTTGAGCGAAAAAAACGCAACGATCAGGTACTTTATTTTGTTGACTAACTTACAAATCATATTCAATCAAGTTTTATATAATGCTTCAAATGTTTTGTATACATTTTTTAACCAACATCAAAATTATGATTATCAAATTTTTACCTCATATAAAATTTGCAGAAGGCTAAGATATGATATATGCAATTTCACATTTTGTTTCTTCATTATCAAACTACAAGAAAGAATTTAATAATACTTTTTCAAAGTGTCTTGACTTATGGGAATAGCTCAACCATTTAAAATGATTCCAATATCTAATCTATTCACTGTCATTTCATACCTATCAATATCTAAACGAAAGTGCAAAAAAATTATCTCTATATGGTTTATTATACTTTGATAGCAACATATGCAAACGAATAATTAGTGCGCATTCTTATTAATATGCAGGACTTCAGCTTTCAGACGTTCAGAGGTATAACATATGCCTCACTTATATTGAACACATGCTTTTGTGTAACAACAGAAGTCTAAAGAAGATTCAAAACATGCCATACCCTGATCAAGAGCACACAATGGAAGGGTATAACCGATTGATTTACGATGAGATGGCATACAACAAAGACGAATTACGAGAACAACATGAGCAATTGTTTGAGAGCTTGACATCCGAACAGAAATCAATCTATGGACAAGTGATGGATGCTGCTGTAAACAACAAAGGCGGCATGTTCTTTGTCTACGGATACAGAGGTACCGGTAAGACATATCTATACAAAACAATGTCTGCTGCATTACGTTCGCAAGGTGAAATTGTATTAAATGTGGCATCAAGTGGCATTGCTGCCCTTTTGTTGGAAGGCGGAAGAACTGCCCATTCTAGGTTTGCTATGTTGTCGAGGACTCACTGTGCAGCATTGACGGCGATAGCGACCTTGCTGATTTGATAAGGCAAACAAAGCTGATTATCTGGGACGAGGCACCTATGATGAGTAGATACTGTTTTGAGGCATTTGACAGAACTTTAAGAGACATATGCAGAGAAGATATGTCAAAGCCTTCTGATAAGCCTTTTGGTGGGAAAGTTGTTTTGTTTGGTGGAGATTTCCATCAAATTCTTCCTGTTATACCCGGTGCAACCAGACAAGAAGTAATACATGCCACGTTAAACTCTTCATATCTGTGGGCTGACTGCACGGTATTGAAATTGACCGTAAACATGAGGTTGGGTTTAGGTTCTTCAGAATCAGAGAGGAAGGAAATCCAAGACTTTGCTGACTGGATTTTAGATATAGGCAATGGGAAGATTGGTTCTAATAATGACGGTGATGCAGTTGTCGAGTTTACAGAAGATATGTTGATTGTTAATTCGGAAGATCATGTTGGTTCCATTATTCAACAAACATATCCTGATTTGGTTGACAACTTGAATTGTCCTGCTTATTTTCAAGAACGAGCAATTCTTGCCCCAACGCACGAATTGGTTGACATCATAAACGATCGAATGCTATCTTTAATTCCAGGTGAACAGAAAGTCTATGAAAGTTCAGACTCAATTTCTGTGCTTGATATGGATACAATTTTCGATGAACAGATATACACAACGGATTCTCTAAATACTATAGAAATGTCAGGACTTCCACACCACAGGTTATCATTAAAGGTTGGTGCACCGGTCATGTGTATGCGAAACATTGATCAAAAGGCCGGACTATGCAATGATACCAGGTTGCAAATCCAACGAATGGGAACGAATGTCATTGAAGGCAAGATAATATCAGGTGGAAAACTTGGTAATATATGTGCAATACCTAGAATGATCATTACACCGACGGACAGCAAAATGCCATACAAGTTGAATAGAAGACAGTTTCCTGTTCAAGTTTGTTTTGGTATGACGATTAATAAAAGCCAAGGTCAAACGTTGTCTCAGGTTGGCCTATTTCTACAAAAGTCGATATTCAACACGGACAACTATATGTTGTCGTTTCAAGAGTGAAGACGAAAAAAGGTTTAAAGATTCTTTGTTGTGACAAAGATGGCGAATACGCGAACTACACCACAAACGTTGTATACAAAGAAGTATTATTTCGCATATGAATAAAGTTTATGTTATTATTTTTAATATGACGGTTATCATTATTTGTTTTTTTATAATATATGACCAGTGTATTATATCTTCTGAATTTGTTTACTTCCCAAATAGCCCTCATAAACTCAAATAGATATTTTGTTTACATATAATAAATGAGAAATATGTATTTGTCAAACAATTTTATGAAGCGTACCCGCCCATCGGGCGGGTTATGAAGCTAGTTATATTATATTAGGAATGCTATAGCCACAAAGAAAATTTCCACAAAACATCTACAAAGTGATGTGTCAAAAGGTCATTGGTGTATGTTGTGATAGTTTCTCTCTCCTCTTTATGATTAAACCAATCATTCTTTGACACATCACTTTGTGGATGTTTTGTGGAAATTTTCTTTGTGGCTATAGCACTCCTCATATTATATTATATGTATGAGATAAGCATAGTGCATCAAAGTTCAAATATTTCAAGTGTTCAAATATAAACATAATACATAATTCTTCAAAGTTAAAAGTCAAATATAGATATTACTCAGTTTATTGACCATTTTTAAGCGATATTTGTCCGATTAATCGGTTTGTTGACCAATTTTTAAGCGATTTTGTCTGATTTTTAAGCGATTTTGTTGACCGATTTTTAACGTATTTTGTCCGATTAATCCGACTAGACCGATTTTGTCCGATTAATCGCTTTGTTGACCGATTTTTAAGCGATCTTTGACCAAAACGATTAAATAGACCGATTATGATAAATCCGGGCGCTTAGTGATTGATCAGTGATTATGCGTCGATTAATCGGCCGCCTGGGCCGATTTTTACAACAAAAGTAACATTTCAACTCATACCAGGATAATTGATCAAAGTACTAGGGTGTGTTTAGCTTTTCTTTCATACTTTTTGTTCAGGCTTCTTAAAACCAAACGATAAATTTAGAACGATAATTCCTAAACTCATTCCTAAATCAATATCAAACCAAACGCACACCTATGCTACAAGAAGGATAACAAAAGTAACACTAAAAATAAAAGCCTAATACAAAATTATATATTAATAGTGATAAACATATCATAATCACACTAGTGTTTTTGAGTTTTGTTATTAAAGAAAAGTAAAGAAATGTAAAGTAAACAATTTCTTCCCAAAATTAGAAGGAAAAACTTTACTTAAATAATCAACAAAATAACTTTCATTCCGTTTCCTCCTTAAATACTGGGAAGGGATCCAATAGGAATAAAAACTAAAATGAGAAGAATAAGAAGGATTTCTAGCCACACATTTCAAATAGGGGGAGATTTTCAAGGAGAGATTCATCTATTTTTGTAGGTGCATCTGAAATATGTGGTTGTGGTTCCTTCGTACCCTTCTTAACTTTTAAATACACACAACTAGGGGTGGAAATGAGCCGAGCCGCTCATGAAAAGCTCGGGATCGGATCGGTAAAAAGATCGAACGAGCCGAGCCTAAACGAGCTCGAGCCTAAGTTACAGCTCGTTTATTAATCGAGCTCGAGCCCGAGCTTTACATACAAAGCTCGTTTGGGCTCGCGAGCCTAAACGAGCCTAATTGACATTATGACATTTTAAGTATTAAACATATATACGAGCCAAGCTCGAGCTTATTATCGAGCTCAATAAATATATATTACGAGCCGAGCTCGAGCTCGAGCCAAGCTTTAACTTTTCATGGCCAAATCGTATAAACGAGTCGAGCTCGAGCCGAGCCTGAGCTTATATAATATACCACGAGTCGAGCTCGAGCTTAAAATTTAAGGCTCGAAACAAGCCGAGCTCGAGCTCTGGCCGGCTCGGGCTCGGCTCGGCTCGTTTCCACCCTACGTGAGTGGCGACACAACTTGTTTGTTTCATTTAATTTTTTTTTTGTTTGTTTTTTTTTTTTTGACCTCAACTCTTTAGCACATAAAATTTATCATTCATAGCATGATAGCAAGGAACTATCCTAAGTTACTATCAATATCAATTCAACAACATTTGACAATCAACAAAAAAAAGTAACCTTACTACTTATCTAAGCTTCCCCTGCCACCTCATTCACACTGGAAATTATAATCACGGTTAAATTAGGGTTTCTTCTAACGATGATTTTTATGCAAATGAATGA
>LBNU01028382.1:33690-43744 GCA_014162995.1 Artemisia annua
CCTTAAAAATTTTTGGGGATTACATACATTCCATTTTTAGGTTGCGGCTAGACCGTTGCACCTCATCATTTCATTCCTTTCAATAGCATATGGTACCATCACTTGAGGGTGAGTTTTCATAGACCCGTTTACATTTCATTTTTATTTCAAATCCCAACGGGGGAGGCAATAATTGCACCATTTTTCATACGAGCCTAAGTATCAAATCCATATTAAATTACTTAAGTTACCACATTGCCATGTTTTAAGTCCCCTTATTATCATGAACGTTAATTGTATTTGAGAGCGAGAGTGAGTGGACTAGATCTATTGAGGTTGACGCACTCCATCGTGTTGGGTTAAACGTCAAACGGATGATTTCATTTGATCATGTTAGAGTAGTCTGGCAAAACACTTCTGGAGGGGCATTACATACAGGTCTAGCTTCGGGTCATGAGCTTAAGAGATAATTTACACTTTATTAATTATAGTGACAGTTCGTTCATTTCACTTGGTAGTACTTATGGTCTGATCGATTACAACCATTCATTTTCATAAACCTATGATTTCTCACCAACATTATTGTTGACCGTTTTAGCAATGGTATATTTCGGTTATTAAGGCACATCACCCATGTTTGCATGCATTGTTGACGGCTATCATGAGTGCGAGTCGACGGTCTCACCTTTCATTCATGCACTGTAGTGTAACGTTTGTCATGTGAACTTTTTTCATGAATTTGTAAAACCTTATGGGACCTGTGGAAAACTAGAAGGGGTTGAATTAGTTTACCGTTTTAGTTTAATATCTTTGAAACTTTCCGTTTATGCAAAGATATGAACCACAAAGCATACACAATATGCAATTATAAGAAGAACGATCAAACCATGACACGATTGTTTATCGTGGTTCGGCTAACAAGGAACTCTTTTCCTTGCCTACGTCCACGCCCCGCGTTCCAACTCGAGATGTTTCTTTCACTAGTCAACCAAGCTCCTTTATCCTGGCAGGAGAAAACCTTACACGTGCTTACAATTTTTACGACCACTAAGCTAATGTCGGTTCTTTCCAAGGGTAAACCACTCCCGATAACCTGATGTATTTTAAGGCGCCTAAATACTAACCGATCACAACTTATAACAGCACAATCAAATGAAGTGTAAACTACAAAGATGTTCACAATGTTAAGCTAACAACGTCTTGCAACGTTGAGTTGAATACTTGTAACTGTTATACTTATTGTGAATTCTTTGCTACAAAAAGAGTATTCACAAACAATGAGAAGGTAAGGGTAGATGAATGTATGTGCAAAAGTATGATGAGAACGGATAAGAAAAATGCTAGCCAATAGTGCTTGGGTATTTATAGCGAAAACAACTTCAAGCCTGGCGGATATGGCGGAACCCTGCACAAGGGTGCCAGTGTTCCACGAGTGGTTCCGCCAGGTCTGCAGTATGTTTTGCATACTTGGCCAAAAACCATCCAAGTCCATATCATAAATACATTTGTCACACAAACTTGTGTAAGAACTATGGAGAGTCAAACACAACAAACCTTGTGTAAGACTTGTTTAGTCAACCACACAATTTCTCCATAAATGTGAGTATGACAAAAAACTTACCATGATAATGTTGATATGACATTCTAATTTAAGGAATTATGAAAATGTTGTGTTTTATATGAATATGTAAATGTGCAAAATCTTAGTTATGCAAGGACTTTAAACTTCACATCATGTTTTACTTAAACTAAAGTTTTACACTTTGTTATTAACAAAATTTAGCACGATCGTAATAATATTAAATAACGTTTTTAAGCGGAAATTTGTATTAACAATCTCCCCCTTTTTGTTGATTGACCAAAACATAAACTTTGTTTTTAATATAACTCAAATTTTGTGTAAAGCTTTAAAAAATGTTATATCAAACTTGTTTTACTTAATGATGACTCATTTTATAAAGTTACTATGTTTACGATATATTTCTCCCCCTTTTTGTCAAAACAAAAAGAAGAGTAGCGTTTAGCGGAACTGTATCCATATGCTCCCCTTTGTCGATACTCCCCCTAGTAGGAGGCGAGTGCAAACATGGATTTTGGTCCTACAAAAAAAGTTAGTCGCACATTCTCATGCTCCCCCTTGAAATATTACTCCCCATAAACATCGGAATGTATCAAGGAAAGAAGTACATATGATTTGGACCTACGAAAAAAACAAATGGTATAGTTGTGATTATAGACAATGTATAAACAAGCATCCTTCCCACATATAATGGAATTATCATCCACATCACAACTCATATATGATCAACCAGAATGTAGAAAATGACATTTCAAGTAATTGACTTTACAAAAAGTAAAAGACAAGGAAATGAACTTATTTCTACTTTTCCAAAAAAAAGAAAAATAACCAAGCATCAAAATAAAAAGTCCTACTTCTATAAGTTGATGACTTGAACACTTCCTAAATGGGGCAAAAGTCCCAAAAGGCGGTTCTAGGGATGGTTTGGATGGGAAAGAGCAATCCCAAACGTTCGTAGGATGTGTTGAGATGCAAGCGGGTTCGTTTTGAAGTTGGGGTGAAGGATGGTTTTTGATGCTTTCATCTAGTTTTACCATTTGTCACATGTGAGCAGAGCATGGTGATGAGTGGGTGGAAATGGTTCATTTGATGATGGTGGTGGGTTTTGGTTGATTTTGGTTTCTTGGGTTGAAGGATGGGTTGATAATGTGAGTTTGCAGGTCCATTGCTTGCATGAAGGTGGGTTTTTCGACCATCTTTGAATTATCGTCATAAGAAGGAAGAAAGAAAGACTCAAAGAATTTCAAGTGTGAATGTGGTGGGCTTTAGAGGTTGATCATTGATTTTCAACAGTAGTGGTTCTTCCATTAAAGAGGACGTGGATGTCTTTGAAAAATAGGGTGAACAACATCGGTTTAGGTGATTAGAGATATGATCTCACACAAATTGCGTGTTATGACGTAGCTCCAGAAACATAAAACTTGGCTTAGTTATGATCATCCTTTTGTAATGAATTACGGTTTGGAGTTGGATTGATTAGAGTGTAGATGTGTCGCGATGGTTACATTATGATCTATTAACGAGGTTTCTGAAACATGAGTGAAGATATTTGGTGATGATAAGTCTGTGCAGGTGCTCCTTAGATAACTCATTGGTTCAATTTGATCAGGTTTTGTTAGGGGCTTGTATGTAGTGTTTGCTGAGTTTATGTATGATCGTTTGGATGGGTGCCATTGGCGGAGTTGTTCAGAAGTGGACGGAGTGGATTTATGGATATAGATTTAGACCCCCAGGTGGTGTGAGTTATGAGTTGACGATTAATGATTTGCTCGCGTACGTTTGGTGAGGTTTTGGTTTCTTTTGGAAATGCAGCGTTTTAGAAAGTAGTGTCACTTTTAGATACATTATTTGATAGAGGACACAAATATATCATACCGATATGAAAGATGAAGTACGCTTTTGGGGATTGATGGTTTGTTAGTGTAGTCATTATTTTATGGCAACTTGTTAACAACTAATGTAGTCGGCGTGCGTTAGCGCATTTGGTTAGCCGAACTGGTGGTCTATGTTGACAAGTCGCTTGCATAGATGGATCGCATAGGTCTGTTGACTTTTCTCCTTCTATCATGTTGTCTAAAAAGATATATTAATTGTTTTTTAAGTCTCTTTAACTTAGTCTTACTTACACAATGAGTATAACGATTTTGGATGGTGTTGTAAATAATGTTATTTGGAACATGTGTATTTAAATTTAAAAGGAAAATTGTTAATATTACGAATTATATCATACCGATGGATGATTCTTGTACATATATAGTATAAATAGGTTTTGTGTATTGGATTTGATGTTTGGCCATTACTCTTCATTTAGTCTGTGGATCTTGGAGGCTCTAATTTAATTGATGCTCTTTGACTTCGTGAGTAGTATAGCGTCGTAAGAGGTTGTTTCACATCATTTGGAACGTCATCATATGGAAGGTCCGATTGGAGTGAAGAAGCAGGGTATTTGCAACTTATTCTTCAGTTGTTATTGGTCAAAGATTGGTGTTTTATTCGGTTTTTTTGACTCTAGTTATTGTTTTTATTTCGGTTGTTTTAAAAATAATTTTAAATACTAGTAAAACATAATGATATTTGATTGGGAAGGTATTCTTTTGGGAAGGTTATCTCGCTTCTATGTTATGTGTGGAGAGTTTCCTTCAGAGTTAGTAGTAATATGTTATGTTATTTTTTTTTTGCGGTGAAGTGGAGTCCTGGTGGTTTTAGTCTTATTAAGACAGACTCTTATAACTGGAATAGTGTATAATTTGGAGAAAAAATAATTTAGGTTTGTGACTAACAAACAAGGTTGTTTTTGGGAAGTTTTGGATTTCTAAAATTGAATCCTCGCTCGACACTTTCTTAGAAATCTTCTCTTTTNCTAACTTTTGTTCCTTGGAGTCCCAACTCCAGAACTGAGTCATTTGACGGGAAAATGGATCCCAACATGGGTGTTTGTAGATTTTCTGGTTTGTCTTAAAAATATACTAAGTGTTAGTGCTGATGGAAATTTTTAGTAAACATATATCTTTGAAAATTCATAACTAATTCGTTATAAGTCCGTTTCTCGAGTTCTTTATATCCCCGAAAAGGTAAAAAGGTGAACTAACATATTTTCAACAGTTTGGTATGTTTTGACAATGTCTAAGGCTCGTTTTTTGGTCAATGAATTTCGTACATCAGCAACATATTTTTCAGAAATGTATATATATATAGTGTAACTTGTTTTTGGCATAACTTTTTCATCGTAAGTCCGTTTTTATCCGTTCTTTCGACCATGAATTCATCTAAAAGTGTATTTTCTGTTTCTTGGGTCAAAAATTAACTAAAACTTACTGAGTTTACTCAATTTTGCAAATAGGGACAGTAGCTTTATATATAGTGTTTAAAATGGTTTTTCATGGTTTATTCTTGTCCAAATCCATCACCAACAACAACAAAACATCCCTTAATCTACCATACACCTTCTTAGGGTGTCATGGGTTCCCTAACATCATTTCTCAATCATTTTTCCATAGGTTCACTAGTAATCCATTTTAAGAATAAAAATGATATAAAACATAGGTTTAGTGGTATAGATTTTTACATGCTTGTACATAGACAATAAAAATACATAAACCTTGTAAGAAATTTGGTAGAACTTTGTGAAAAATAAAGTGATTGACTTACTTGGATGGTTAGTAAATTTTAAAAGAAAAATCCTACTAATCCATAGGCCTATATCTCAAAACCTTGTAATGGATGATATCTAGTTCTTGTAAATGAAGTTGTATTTGAAAAATCTTGTCTTCCCTTGGTGTTAGATTTGGAACGAGCCACAAGCAAGAGAAAGGAGGAAGAAGAACTTTTCTTGATCTAAAATTTTCACCTTGCATGTATGTGAAGATTTGGTGTATTTAGGAAATATATATGGATGTTTAGAGGGGAACAAGTGTCCCTTGGACACCTTAGAACCGGACACCTCAATGAGGTGGTGGATTAGTGTATTTTTTGTACAATATTTATTTTACGGGGTACCGTTTAGTGTATAGTTTGAGCTATTTAGCGTTATCGGGTACCGGGTTAATTAAAAATAAATTATAACGGAACAAGACGGGATATAACAAAGTTGTAAAAATTATAAAAATATAATTTTTGTAAACATTGGGTATTTTGATAGGTAGTGCTTGGTTGTACAAATATTATTATAAGTTAATATAAATGAAGGTTTAAAAATATAAAACCTTAAAATATAAAATAATTAACTTTTACAATTTTAGTGGGAATATTTATAGTATATAAAATATTGGTGCCATAGTGGGAATTGTTTGGTGTATTGATTAAAATCTATAATCATATGTTAATATTTATTTGAAGATAAATAAATAAATATAACTTGAAATTGTATATATTCTACGAGTGGGATAGAATGCAAATGATGTCGTGATGAAATGTAGACTAACCCTAATCTATGAAATATATGATGAATGATGTCTCATGATAATGTGACTTAACCTACCCGGTTTCGTCAAATCAATATCCGTAAACCCAGTTACATGAAATGATGAATTGAAATATGTAAATAGGAAAATGTCAAGACTTAGGAAAGTGACCTGAAATTGAGAATTGTGACACCTAGCTACTGCTCAAGCTGCACCACCCAACAACCGTAAGGCAGAGGTAACCTGTTTTGGTTGTGGTGAGAAGGGTCACTATAAGAGTGAGTGCAAGAAGCCCAGAAATCAAGGGAATGGTGGTAACAACCAGATGACAGCTGGTAATGTTGGGTCATTGGGTATTTTGATAGGTAGTGCTTGGTTGGTACAAATATTATTATAAGTTAATATAAATGAAGGTTTAAAAATATAAAACCTTAAAATATAAAATAATTAACTTTTACAATTTTAGTGGGAATATTTATAATATATAAAATATTGGTGCCATAGTGGGAATTGTTTGGTGTATTGATTAAAATCTATAATCATAATATTTATTTGAAGGTAAATAAATATATGTAACTTGAAATTATATATATTCTACGAGTGGGATAGAATGCAAATGATGTCGTGATGAAATGTAGACTAACCCTAGTCTATGAAATGTATGATGAATGATAATGTGACTTAACCTACCCGGTTTCGTCAAATGAATATCCGTAAACACAGTTTACGTGAAATGATGAATTGAAATATGTAAATAGGAAAATGTCAAGACTTGAGAAAGTGACCTGAAATTGAGAATTGTGACACCAAGTCCAACCATAATAACATGTATGGGCTTATGGTTGATTTATATTACTTGCACTCAATAGGAATCCAAGCTTAGTAAGCACCACCATAAAACCATAATAACACATGCTTTAGCATAAACTAAAGCTATAAAGGTCTAAGTTAAAAGACAATAAATCGGCACAGAAGAAGTGGCCCTTGTATGTAAATGAGTTGTGCCATGTTTTCAAGTGGCTTAAAGAAGTACCATCCAAATAAACTGTCTATAATCATGTGTTTATATAACATCAAGGTAACAATCTAGCATATAAATACTTATTTAACCATTTAAATTTATGCATGACTTCTCTAACGTGAATTAGATTAATGAGCACTATTACATCAAGCTAGAGGATAAATATTCAGCCCAGAAGTATTTACTTAGCCACTTTAGTTTATGTTTGATTTCTCTAAGGTCAATTGATCATTGAGGAGTGCATTCCACATGACTGTAGTGGGTTATTTGAGACAACAGTAGCAATTAGAGTAGTAAAGATAAGCCAATTGTGATTGATACAAACACCATATATTGAATCAGTAACCACGTGCATTGGTAAAACTTACATTAGCTTCGGTAAAATTTCACAAATCCTAGTTCCACAAATCCAAAGATCATTGATATAATTGTAAGCTTTCAAATCAGGTCATTCCTAACTCCACATCTTGACCATAGCCATCATTTTCTCCCTCAATAATCGTTGGAGAAAATACAACCACCCGAGTGGTCAGCAAGAAGCAATGTTTCCTTGTATGGGAAAATAGATAATGAACCATTTGCTTCATAAATCGCAATCTTATTGATGTGTTCTGAGCATGGTTCATAAACTTCGAGATCAGCAAACAGTCCACCGCACTTTAAAGTTTCCATTATAGCTTCACCACTCTTCCTAAATCCCAATAAATTACGTATTGATGTATCAGGTGTGTTAATGGTGAACAGCTTTGTAAAAGATGTCATAGCACCACCCTCCTCCCCCATCATCCATACGCTACTTATGACCTCACTATCACTAGAATATCCAGACACAACAAGAGACTCATTTAGCTTAGAAATGGAGATATATAGTGCAACCTGCTTTGCTATACTATCCGGGAGTTGTACCTCTTTAAAATCATGGGTCATCAAATCAAATGACAAGATCAAACTCTTATCTTGAGATACGCCATCATTATCAGCAATCCTATCATAAGCAGCCCAAGAAATAAACCTATCTGTAGCAACTTGAGTTAACGATAACGGTCTAAGTGTAACTGATTCACGAGGCAGATTGCTACTTGGTATCATCTTCCAAGTCTTGGCACGCAAAGAAAACACTTCAACATGTCACTTAACCTTGCCTCTAATCTTTAAATTCCCGGAATATGACATCATAATAATAGTTGGATTATAATTAGTTAAAGGACAAACCCCAAAACCAAAATGAGTTAGGCCAGGGGAGTTGTTGAGCAAACGAGGCGGAACAATACCAACCGATTTCCTGATTGAGGGTTTCCAAATAACAAGCATCCCCGTTTCCGAGTTTTTGTAATAGTGCAAACACCACAAGCCATAAGAGCTGCCAATTACTTCTGAATATTTAAGTTGTTTTACCAGGTCAGAAACATTTGGAGCAAAGTCTTGTTGTTGGGAGAAAGTGACATCGTCTATAAAAGAAATATATTCGAACTGAGTACAAAGAAAATCTTTGTAACTTAAAAGTAAACGACGAGGCTGAGTGTCGTGGGCGCCGTAACTGGCTATAAACTCGGAGCTGTCGATAAAAGACTTCCATGGTTTCGAAACGGACCTGAATCGAATCAAAGACTTGACATCAGGAACCTTTTTAATGATTTCCAATTGGATATCATAAGGAATGTTGTCTGACATTTTAAAATTTCTTAGAGTTTCTGAAACAAGTGAAATATTGGGGACGTTACTTTCAGCGCTTGAGGTATCAGGTTTTTTGTTTCTAAGGCACAGTTGATTATTAGCTAGAACAGTGACGAATGAATATGTTTAGACCCCTCCCAATGATCGAAAAGAGAAGAGACGTAGGAAGCTTAGGGTTTTTTTCTTTTTATACTAGGTATACAATACTTGTAACCATATACAGTATATTAACTTCATTGTATATATTTATTTTCCTTGCAACTTTTAACAAGGGGAAGTTGGTAGCGCATTTGTTAGAACTTGGTTATTTGGACAACCGGTTGCAGGTTCGAGCCTCTGTACTCCCTCTTCCTGCTTTTAAAATTATAATTTTTTTTAACTCTTTAACTTTCTAACAATTACAGTATAAATTAAGTATATCATATTAAAAGGAATTCAACTTTTAGATACTCAGTATCTTGTACATAAAATATTTGTATCTCTTCAAGAATCTGTGGATCTTGGATCCAAATATTTATGTCTTAACTTGATAGCGCTCGAGTTTGTATCATATCTGAAACGATATAATAGCAGTGATATAAAAGATTAATTCATACTTTTTTTTGACTCTAGTTATTTGTTTTTTATTTTTTCCGGTTGTTTAAAAATAATTTTAAATACTAAAAGCAAAGAAGTTTGATTGAATTTATCATATTATCGTTACTTGAATTTATTATTACAAGTTAAAAAAATATTAATTAGTTTAATAGTGAAACTATCTTTACTTGAAGTTATTTTGAGAAAAAAGTTAGTGTGAAAAGCTTGTATTTGAAATGCTATAAGTGTGTACATAAGAATGGTTAAATCATAAACAAATCATACTATTTCAATGTCAACGAGTAGAGTAATATTTTCGTTTTCAAGTATGATGTCAACTTAGGTGATTTATAGATAACACATGAAAGTTAAGTCTTTAACATAGTATAGTGGTAAGGTTTTTGGTTTCTTACTTTCTTTACAAAGAAGTCAAGAGTTTAAATCTTGCTAGATGTATACATTTAGAAGGGCTAAGGAAGGCCGAAACGGTCTCAGGATTAACCCGTGGTGGTTGTGTACATCTGAATCAAAAAACTCGCTCTCTGCGAATAACATAAACAAGAAAAACCTCATCTGTAGATGAAAGTTAAGTATTTGTTAATGGCAAGACCAAATGTAATGAGTTCATGAAGGAGTCTCAAATTCAGTCACACATGACTATTGTTACAATGCTACATAGTGTGAGGTGAGGATGGTGTACATTTATATTGTTGGGTGAAAAATGATATGCATGACTCTAATGATTAGGTTTAAATGATGAGAAAAATTAAAATGAGAAAGGTGAAAATAATCCATAACCATACAATTCATATACATTTTCTGTTA